>PPHD01007493.1:0-23005 GCA_002909625.1 Bambusicola thoracicus
AAAAAAAAAAAAAAAAAAGGACAGATCCTGGAGAGTTTGCCTCACCTGCTCTTCAGTGTGAGCAAATGATTCCCCAAGGAACACCACTGTAAAGCAGATGACCCCTTGCTGGCAAGACCCCTGCAAAAGTGGAGTGAAATGATCAGCACACTCACTTCCCCCCAAGGGGCACTCTTCTGGCTCAACTCAGGAACTCCCAGTTGTGCCATGCCAGTACACTGCTGGCCTCTCATCCAGTGTTCCCATCTCCACCATCTGCTGATACCTTTATCCAGGTTTGGTCCCAGCCTTCACTGTGAGCATCACATTAACTCCCTCTGAGGCACAACTCACACAAGCAGCCATTTTGATTTAAGCTGCCTATGTTGCATTTATGACCAGAGTCCTATAACTATTTTCTCCAGAAAGTGTGATCCTAAATAGTCATCAGAGATTGAGAAAGTCAAATCAGACTAACCCAAGTGCACCCATGAAGTCATCCTGTCTTCCATCTTCTTTTAGTGAAGATGGGGGATGATTTGGGCGTTGCATGCTGACTAACCAGATGGAGTAGCAGTTACTTGGAGCTGCCACTGATTTTTTGAAGAGGTAATGCCATAAGGATTAGGGCAGACAGAGGACCTTAGCCTGTTTCCTATCATATACTGTCTATACTAACAGAAAGAAAACCTGATTGAGATTATACAACCAGGGCTTTTTATCTGTCTCCTGCTAATAAGAGACCCTACCAAACAGGGAAAATGGTAAAAATCAAGCTTCTCGTGTTAACTGAGTCTATGGTTTTCAATCATTAGTTTAATGTCTGTTACATGATCCTCAGAAGAGAAATATGAGAGGCATTCTGCAAATAGCAGTCAAATGGCAATCAAATTACACCCAGAAGGGTTGATTTGGTAATCAACATCTTTTTAAGGTCTACTCTGGGCCTACATTTATGTAAATGTTTGCATCTGATGTTTGTTAACACAGAAACAGCTAATAAATAACAAAAGGCATAGAGACTAGACATTAAATGCTGCACTTTTTGTTAATATTAGGGCAGGCAAGAGGAAGTTTTGTCTCATAAAGTGAAACCGCAATTTATAAGCTAATTGAACATGACTGACATTTGGTCTAGCAAAGCATCATTCTCACCCACTAGTAAACGATACTATATCTGAGTTGGTTTTACCAGTCAATACTTCAGAAGCATACCAGAAATGTTGCATTCACTCAGGTGTTCCAAGGGAGTGATGGCTGTAACTCGAAATCTGTCAGCTGAAAAAAAGATGGAATCCATATCAGAATGTGATGCTACAGAGTGGTCATCACCAGAGAGCAAACTTTAGATCTGAAGATGAATTGTTTCCACTGGTTGCTCCTGGGTCCCATCAGAGCAAACCAATTAGCTGTCAGAAACATCAAATGAAGGGATATGTCAGAACTGGTATCCTTGAACAACACAGTCAAGGTAACAGCGGTTTGGCCTCTTCCATGAAATGCAGACCTCCAAAACTTTCCCCAGGGACTCTGCATGTTCACATGCTCCATGTGCCCTCAAGCTGTATATGTGACATGTCCAAATCACAAATACTCTTTGCTATTGTGTAGTATGAGCACTACTCCTAGAGCTGGTTCAACCTGGCATGCAGACATTCGCCCTCAATTAGGAACCCACAGTAGTCAAAAACAGCTCTACAGTTCTAGCAGTGTTGTCAAATGCAGATCTTCTACAGCGGTCACTGATGGTTGACTCTCAGACCTCCAATGACGGCAATGCCCACATTTTTTTAGGGGGAGATGGCTGTGCCTCAGGGACAGAGAGTCAGACAGACAGGTCCATCACTTCGTGGCTGTCAGTC
Source organism: Bambusicola thoracicus (assembly GCA_002909625.1). Classification (NCBI taxonomy): domain Eukaryota; kingdom Metazoa; phylum Chordata; class Aves; order Galliformes; family Phasianidae; genus Bambusicola; species Bambusicola thoracicus. The sequence goes on from PPHD01007493.1 coordinate 1,842, forward strand.
ATGGACAGTTCATGTCATGGACAACTAGTGCCTAGAGAGTGGTGAGATAGGCAAACCTTTTAGTGCCGATATTGTGGCAGCACACCTTGTACTAGCACAGAGGCTCAGCAACAGGTTTGAAAAGTTGGTAAGATTTCTTGGGCAGAACAGCTAATAAGGATTTCTATCTGATGCAGTCAAGAGAGAAGCCTGAGCAAAGGAGATAGGAGACACTCCTCTCCGTGTCACCAGGAGTAAGACTTGCTCCTCAGAGAAGGCAGCTTTAACTGCAGTGGCAGCTCCTCTGTTCTGATTTTGCTTGGTTAGCAAAATACCAAAGAACGAACCTCCGCTGAAGAAGATGATCAAGTGATGGCCATCCAACTCATTCAAGTTTTGGAAGCCAAAAGAAGACTTTGTATTATTTCCTAAGCCCTGGACAGGCAGGAACAGTTGGTTCAGGATCTGTGCATTTATATACAAAAGAATGTGTTTCTAGAAACCATAGTTCAGTAGAAAAGCAGTAAACCATGAAAACTAAACATCAAAGGGAGAATTAAACAGAATGATGCCTACAGCAAGCATCAGGGGTCATACTGTAGGCTCTTCAGAGTTCTGCAGGGGACTCCAGCCATACCCTACATCTTCAATATGCTGACTGCTTTAAAGGGATAAAAGACTGCTCTTTGCCTAGGCATCAAAGAGAAAGTGTATACAAAGAACACTAGCTGGGTTGAACTGATGTTCATACAATTTACAAAGAATTGAATCTTATTCCCAAATCCTGCTAAGAGACGTGTAGCAATTTCCCTTAATAAATTAGAATTTTTTGATGCAGTTTTGATGCGACTTTCATGCAGTCTTCACACTAAGTTAAAACCGATTTGATTGAGCTCATTATTAACATTTTCAGCATATTGGTTTTGCAAACCAATTCTTCCCAGCACACGGCTTCTCTGGAGTTATGAACTTGAACACTTATGGTTTCAAGTTCATATTAGGGGTTCAGCAAAATATTCTAGGGAAATACATTTTGTGAGAAGGAATCACTATAAACTCCAAGTTTTCCCAAAGCCTTCTGATTTCAGCAACATGGGGCAGGTCAGAGCAACCTTACTTCTTTGATTAACACTTAAGTGCTTACAGTAGAGGTCATGAACTGTCAGATGACTGACTGAAGGAAACATTACTTCTTTTCTGTCTGACACAGTTTTCTTTTCCCTCGCTGCTTAGAGCATTGCAGGGTGTCTGATGTTTGGATGTAGTTATGGTTGCCACTTTAGAGATAGCAGTAAAAATTCTTAAACTGAAATAAAAGCGTTTTCCTGTGCAAGACTACTCCATGAATTCTCAAGCGGGAGTAATAAGAGGAGAAAAAGGATCACAGAGGGAGAGAGGTTCGTGGCCTATTAAAATGCAATCATGTGTGCTATGACAAGCAAGATATTCCCAGAATACAATGGAGAACAAACCAGGGTAAGTTTTACAAGGCAGAAACATACACCGATGCCTACATGTGTAACCTCAGGGAAAATCTCTGCCCATATCCCAAACCTGCCAATTAATTTAAACTGAAAGCTTGTGGCTAAGACAAATGAAAAAACATTTTTGAGACTCCAGGATCTCTTGTCCCTGCATTTCTTCTTGTAGTTTCTGAGAAACTTTTGCTTCCTTCAAAGAAGAAATAATAATTCCTTGCTTCTAAGCTGTGAAACAGTCCTTTGCCAGCTGAATTTTCTCCCAATTTCTACTTCCATCTGCACAAGAACTAAACGTTCCCAGCTATTCTATTGTTCCCTCCTACACAAATTAATTCTCCCCTCTACCTGAAGCTCTTCATAGATTTGGTCAGACATAATTGCAGGAGAACTCTTCCTCAGAGGTCTTTCATCAGAAGTGAAACTCAGGGAACAGACATCGCCAAATCTTCCCGAGATCACCTGGAGGAGCCTGGAAACAAGTTTGCTGTTAAAGACTGTCTATGGGCTCAATGTGATTATCTGTCTTGGTTTGATGTGCAGCAGTAAAAACTGGTCATGCCATTGGCTCCAATGCATAAAATTCAAAGGTATTATTCAGCCCTTGTTAAGATTTCAAGTATCAGTTCTGTACCTGATATTAAACAATAATGAATCAGAGATGAAGGAACTTTTCTGCTAGCTGCTGTATGAAAATAAGAATGTAGAGTGCTTTTTAACCTGATTGAACTTTTTAACAACTACTTCTAAACTCAAAAACAGGAACACAGCTTGAATCCTCTCAAACTGCTATGTCAAATTATGAAGACCCATGTATGTTCATGAAAAGATTCCAGAAGTATCGTCAGTCAGGAGCATTTTAATTATACACTAAAGTCATCTTAACTATCCTATTGGAAAGATTTAGTGTCTCACAAAAAAATGAGTTGGTCGAGTTACAGTGATGAAGTTCTGCAGTATATATGCTGCATTGCTCATTCTGCAGTTCTAGCAGTAGTTTTGGACAATTCTGGGCTATTGAGGTTGAACTCATCAGGCCTCATTCTCCAGCACTTTCCAGCATAAAATTCAGAGTCCTTTTGAATTTGGACCTTGTTTAGTTACGGTCTTAGATTTCCCTTTCTCCTGCCTTGCCTCCATGTCTCTGGTCTCTAAGTACTTTGCCAAACAGTGAGGGGCAGATTGATGCTGATTGTAAAATGACAAGCTGTTCCTATAGCAGTCACTTCACAAACTTGGGGATATTCCCATTAGTTCATTTCAGAAGAGCAAGTGCTCTTCTGAGCTCTGATCAACATTCCTACCACAATCCTCAGACTGTGGTATCCTTATTGTATAATATATATATGTAATATCCTTAATGTACCATTTCTGCTTACTTAGATGCTCTGCTCACTGTCTGGGTCTTTTCATTCACTGCTTTTGCCTACTCATAGCTCAGCTGTGAAGAAATGAGGGTACCCCTGAGGGATCCTTGTTTGCTTTTTGCTTTTATGGAAAAGCCATTTCCAGTATAAGAAAAAAGGCTGCAATCTCCCACACAAAGAGCAGCTTTCAAAATGGGAAAAAAAAGGTATATGAGGTGGAACATCTTTCTGCATCAGTGCCGTACCTAATTAGAGCCTTTGGTCTCCATCACACATCAGTTTTAACCTGGTTTGAGTGACACACAGGGAGGCTGCTAAAAAAGCCTGGGTCTTCTGAGTCAGAGGGTACCTGCAGTGAGTATTGAGGCTATTGTCACACTACAGCACAAAATAGATGCACAACACAGTTGTTTGTAAGCTCTACGGCCAGCTCAGAACGTGAACGGCTGTTTTGTGATAATGATGTTCAATCCGTAGCATTTCACCACCAGTTTACCAGATTAGTCAGATTAAAAGAAATAATTCAAATATTAACAAAAGTGTCTTATAGTAATGAACTACATTAGTAGTCCAAGCTAGCACATACATCATCAAAAACCTGTTTATATCATCATAAAAATCACCTCTGAAAAGGATGTTGTGATTATGCTGAACACTTGCTTGTTTAGCTGCTATAATCCAGCTAAGGTGATATAATGTTCCAGAGGTTCATGGTAAGCATTCTTTATTTTCTCCACATGGCCCCAACCAACCTCTCACTCCTTTACAACCATCACCAGCTCCCCAGTACTCTGCACATCTGATTCACAGTATAAACAATAGTTTCTTATTAGGCTCTTCACCTCCAATTCAAAAGATACGTACTTCCTTTCTTGCTGCCTTACAAGACTGAAATGCCCACCCAACATCTGTTCCAGCTGTATAAATCTTCTAACCTTCTGCTGTTTTCTTAAATTAAATTATCAGGCTGGTTTCTACACAATCAAAAGTTAATAAAAATTTTATCATATGACAATCATTCTCTCCTCTGGTTGTCCAGACACTGTAACACAAATCAATCCAGAAATCTTTATATTTAATACTATGGACCTTTAAGTTGACCCAAAATCTTTAACTTGCCAGTAAATCATGTACAGTAAACAGAAGTGGTACCTTTCATTAATTTCATCATTTAAACCCTTCTCTTGCTGCCTCTTGTTTGAAATAGAAGAAAGAAGTGTGTGAAATAGGACTACCTATATAGTGTATATAGTCTATTAAATATAATGTTGACAAAGTTAAAGATGAAAAATAGGAAATGACTGTCATGTTAATGAAATTCTTTTGGAATTATTAATAAGAGACTATGAGCTTTCATTTTATCAAGGAAGAGAATAGACTAAAGGCCTGAAGTTGCACCAGGTTGGATATTAGGAAAAATTTCTACTCCAAAAGAGTGGTCAGGCACTGGAATGGGCTACCCAGGGAAGTGGTTGAGTCACCATCCCTGCAGGTGTCCAAGAAACATGTAGATGTTGTAATAAGGGATATGGATTAGTGAAGGAATATTGGTGGTATGTGGACTAGATGATCTTGGAGGTCTTATCCAACCTTGGTGATTCTGTGATTCTACGATACTATGAATCTGAAGATAGAAGTTATTCAGACAGCTGAGTGTAGTCACACTGAATTCTGTGAAGCTCTAGGGGACTCTAAAACCCAGAATAGCCAACTTCTGTTGTTTTGCCTGGGATACTCTGATGAGTGAGCATGAATGGGAGCCCCTTGATTGTTTCAAGGAGCCTTGAGTGTGATTCAGGTCTTAGAGTAGTTTCCACACAGAAGATGTCAGTTCCTTTTGTATGATCTGGGAGAGGACATTCCACTCCACACCAGCTCCCAGTCCAGTGTGGTCATGCATCCAAAGTAGGTTTGCAGCTCCTGTACCAAGGATGTCCCCCAGTGCTACCTGGCAAGGGGGAAAAAAAAGATGTCTCACTTTCCAGTTCTGTAAAAGCTCATGAAGATTATGTCTTGTCTAGATAAGATGGTACATTCCTTGCCAAAGCTACTCTCTTTAGCTCTAAAGAGAGTAAGGAAATGAGGGGTAAAGGATCGTGGTGCTTGTACCGCTGCCTGTTTATCTCCTAGATGATCTAATGGGCCAATTACAGCAAGTTTGGCAGAGGAGTCAGGACCTTGAGGATGCCACTTGGTCCTTCATTTCCTATAATTAGGTATCTAGGTATTTAAAACAGACTGAGTGATAGATAGCTGAGATTCTATGAGAAGTAATCCATTCAGGAAGGAGATGCTATGAACAAGTGCAGGAAAATGTTCTCTTGGACTCATTTGCAGAATACAGTGGAGAATCTAAAGTTAACAAGCTCATCAAAAGGAAGCTGCAGCATCACTGCTAAATCAGAGATTTGCATACCAAGAGAAGAAAAAAGAGCCTGATCTCTTCTGAAACCTTGCCCAACAATTATGTTGACAATAAATAAAGCAAAACAGAAAACAAACCAAGTTATAGTGGAGGCTAGTCTGCCAAATAGAGCTGATATAGGTATTGTCCCGACCCCTAGCAGTTCAGGCAGTTCTCAGTGTCACTGTGAACAAATGTATTTCATTTCCCCTCAACCTCCATAGTGACCTGCTTTTAAGACTCTCCCCAGCAGCTAACTCCCATCTATATTTCTTCCTGCATCGTTTGGAGACTGGAGGATGCTAGGTTAAATGCTGCATCATGCTTCTAGTAGCAAGATTCCTTAGTGTTAGTTCCATATCTAGGGCTTTACCACTGAACACCAAAAGTTCTGATGCTCCTTCACGGTTAGATGATGAACCTTCATAAGAAAGAAAAATGTTCAACACCACATTGACTCAGTGAGAACAGGCAGAGATTTTGCTGAGTTTCACAAAGCACTTCAGAAATTCCAAAAACAGCTTCAAAAGTTTCAAGTTTTTGTGAAGCAATACGTCTAAAGGGAAGGCAAATAACAGACGATGTTTGCCTCCGCGCTCTAGAGCTGAACACGACAGAGTCACATGTAACTCAAATAGTTTGAAATGTAATGATTACAATCATCCACTTTTTTATTGCTCCCTTTCATTCATTCTTTTGTTTCCCCATCGAGCAACGTTACATTAATTAACCATACACAGCATCATTTTAGAAAAATCTGTAATTATTTTGCCCTGTTGGGCTAATTATTAAGGGGACTTGAATTATGGTTTTAAGAAAAAGACTTGAAAAATTAATCTCTGCTGCGTTTTCAGACAAGTTCTCCCAAGTGAACACCTACTGGCACTGTAAGAAAAGCTTCCACACAAAAAATGTGGGCTGAACCATACTTTTCCATGCAGTAAATGGGGGCCAAAGAGCAATATCAGCATTCCCAACAGACCCCAAACTGTCTCACATGTTGATAATTGCTTGTATTCACCAACACAGAACTAATCCTTGCTGGCTAACAGGAATAAAGTACATCCAGAAAGCAAAAAGCTTGGTAAACGCCGATGCAGTGAGTCAGCCAACATACATTTATTTATATAAATGTTAAAGGACCAAGGAATCTTGTCAGAAAGTAAGATGATTTTAAAATAATAGTATCATAAATAAAAGCAGAGATAAATATAGCATCACAATAGCATCACCCATCACAATAAACTGATTTGCAGCCCAGTGATGGAAAATATCTTAAACCACAAGCACAGCCCTTATTGTGCTGTGCTCCTTAGGACTGCAAGTAGGAGAAGGGCAAAATTTATGTTATTCTGTCATTCATACTGTCTTGTACAAAACAAACTTTAAAATAATGAAAGATCTGGATGTGGCTCTGGGCAGCCTGGTCTGGTGGTTGGCGACCCTGCACATAGCAGGGAGGTTGAAACTCAATGATCATTGTGGTCCTTTTCAACCCAGGCCATTCTATGATTCTATGATCTATGAGTGCTGCTCCAAAAGTACTGTCTTTTATTATATATTATTACTATATTGCCCCACAACATCAGAGATGGATGTTGATGGTACAGCAGTAGAGGTTGAACCTTCCCACCAATATTCCATTCCATGTTGTTGCTGTGTGACAGATGACAGCAGAGGGGCACTCTGACACAATGGTGTCTGACATGGAAGTGTGTATAAAGCAAAGGTGTGTCACTGAATTCCTCCATGCAGAAAAAATTGCACCCACTGACATTCACGGATTCCTGCTGAACATTTCCGAAGACCAAACAGTGAATGTGAGCACAGTGCAGTGGTGAGTGCTGCGTTTCAGCAGCAGCAACAGGGACAGTGGGTTCTCTTCACTGGTGCAGATTTTGATGAGCATGGCATGCAGGCTCTTGCTCATTGCTGGGGAAAATGCAGAGCTAATGGTAATGACTGTGTTGAAAAACAGTGTTTTGTAGGTGAGAATTTGCTCTATCAAATGGAATTGTTTCCATGAAAATAATCAGGAGGCATTACTTTTGGAGCAACTTGCATATTCATATCAAAGATACCATGAAGGGAATGTTAACAGTAACCTCTATACTCATCCTTACCCAGAAACTACTCTCTAAATAAATTATCTCAATATAAAAATAATCTAAAAATATTTGGAAAAAGAGAAGGAAAAGGAAGAAATCATCAGTGGGGCCATAAAGGTGCACTTCAATAACCAGCAGCTTGTTAGGACAGAATCTGACTGTTGCGTGGAGAATGAAGGATTTTGAACACAGGCAGTGCATTTGCCACAATACAACTACATGACAAATATTCTGGGGCTGATATACCCCATTTCTCCAACGCTTTTAAAAATAATTTAACTGTTCAAGAGAATGAGCTGATGTAACTTTCCATCACTGTATCTGGCATTATTCTGCTGGGAGCTGACAGGCTGGTTAGGTACACCTAAGAACTTCTTAGGCCAATTAAGATATCTGCAGAAGTTTTAAAATGGCCAAGAGAAAATTTCAGGATCTCCCATGAAACTGAGCCAATCTGAAGAGGGCAGTTGAGAACTTAAGCATACCACAAATGAAGGAGTCTCATAGGATGACACTACCATAGGAATAAGGGAGAGCTGACAATTTGCACAGGTAAGGGAGAGAATGCTTTTGGAAAATTCCATAAAACCATGGATACCGTGCAGTAATACTCAAACCAATAATAGGAAAACAAAGAAAATTACTACCTCAAAGACCTCTCCTTTCTTTCTTTAAAAACAGAAAATAGGCAATGCTTGGCAGTCTCGCATTGCAGAAGAGTAAAGGAAGGCTTTTACAGGATTTTTAATGTGTGCGTTCACTTATTTATTTCACATAGCCAAACAGTGAGAAATAGTTTAAGTCTTCTTAAATAGCAGCACGGATGGTTCGGATTCCTAAAGAGGGGAGAAACTGCTCTCAGCATGAGCCGATTTTATTAATAAATGTTGGCACAGGGATTCTTGCCAATATGCTTGGCAAATAAAGAAAAGTGAGTATATCAGGGTTATGTGCAGCCAGATAAAACAGGACCTGTAGTTTTCTGCCTTTCTGCAGAGTGCAGTAAGAAGACCCTTGAGTGGTACTTAATGTTCGGAAAAAAACCTCTCAGGGTATTTTAGGCTCTGTATACACGGCTACCTCCTCTGTTGTTATGCACTGAGAAGAGAGTGATAAGCTGTCTCTGTGGTTCAGATCCTAGATACTCAAATCATATTGGCATATGCAGAGTAAACACCATTCTTGCCTAAAGCAGATAAAAAATCTTTTGACTGGCAGAACTGGCCTTGATGTACATGGACTGCAGAAAAAAATCTCTCTCTGAAGTTATGGTGAAGATTTAAATTTCTGCCTTAACAATAATAGAATTTCTGATTTAGAGAGTGAGATTATTTTAAATAGATTTGAGCATATAGAAAGTACCTGGCAGGTCGCTCTCTGTCCCCCTTTGGGGCAGGTATCTAGAATCATAGAATCATTAAGGTCGGAAAAGATCTCTAGGATTATCTAGTCCAACTGTCCACCTACCACCAATATTGCCCACTAAACCATATCCCTAAATACTACATCTCCACAGTTCATGAACATGAATCTGAATCAGAGACTCTTGCCCCAGAAATATCCTAGTCCTTCTTACACAAGGAACAAATGCCAAGTCAGACCCAGATCATTGTTTCATGCAGACAATTGCTAATTTTTGTACAACACAGTCTGTTTTCATTACAAGCAATACTAGCCTTGATAGATCTTAGCTTTAATTCAGTTCCTATTTTCATTGCAGATCCAATGCCCAAGGAGGCTGTGGATGCCCCATCCCTGGAGGCATTCAAGGCCAGGCTGGATGTGGCTCTGGGCAGCCTGGTCTAGTGGTTGGTGACCCTGTACATAGCAGGGTCGATGATCATTGCGGTCCTTTTCAACCCAGGCCATTCTATGATTCTTTGATCCCCCAGTCATCCACTCTATTCAGATTCTCTCAAATCTGGGGTTAACCAGGCAGTCTCTGGCAGGGAAACATGGTGTTTGATGGTCAATCTGAACAAGTTTTGCTCCTACCACCTCAAGTTGTCCTCCAGTATCATCCCAGGAAGTCCTCCAGTTCACAGACCTCCTGCCATTGGCCAGGGTATAGTAAGCATTTCCAAATTTTTCGGCAGTGAAAAAGGAAAAATAAATGTGTTCGACCAGTCAAAACATCACATCACATTTTACACCTGCAAAATGTTCTTTTAAAATCATAAAAGATAGTAATCCAAAGAACGTCCTGTGTCACCATATAAGTATTGTGCCTGACATTTTGAGAACCAGTAAGTAACCCCCCACTATGGAAAAAAAACAACCATTCCAACAGTAGTTAAGCATGCTCATTCTGCCCTAACTTTTCCATGCATGGGAAATGCTGTCACAGAGTTATCGGAGTCTGTGACAAGGGGGGAACAGGCCCGGGAAAAAAAAAGAAGAGACAAAAGGGCGAAGAGAGATGCCTGGGCTCCTGTCCGGAGCTCCACCTCACTTCTTCTTGGCACCAAGTCCTCCGGGGATGCCGTACCTCCCCTCCCATCAGAACACTCAAAATGCCCATAAGAGGCAGTAAACAGAACCAGACCATCAACTCTTTAACTTCCACTGGTTTACATGATGTTCTGATGTGGAATACTGACAACAAAAAATCACCAAACCACAACAAACATGCACAGCTTTTCCTATGCTTTACCATTCTTGAGTAATAGTCTGTGCCCCTACCACCAAGGCAGTAAATGTGCAATCAATTATGTTGCTGAATTGTTAGTCAAATTTAATCTGTTGATTTCATTTTTTGTAGTCATTATTCCATGGCACAGATGCTCATTAAATCCTTCTTCTGACAAGTGATGGCTACAAGCACAAGAGTTTACTTAATGATCCAATCTTCCCCTGTGAGTATCACAACTATTACTATTCCAGTCAGAGCTAGCAAGCACTTCTGACAAATTCAGTGTATTCACAAAGAGCTTATTGAATTCTGTTAAAATGACATTTGACATTACCAAAATGTGTTGCTTTTCTTTAAACAAATGTGCAGGCCAAGTTCAGTGAGAACAGAACTCTGATACTGCATCTATCACTCAAACATCACCCTGCATGAGCCTGGGGATATTGTGCTCTGCACTCAGTGCACAGAAGTCCCCATCAAGCCAAGCAGCATAGCTACTTGGTTGGGACAGAGGAAGGTGATCTAGTGTGTCAGGAGCACTATACTGGAATGCCATGTCCAGGGGTGGCTCTCAGCATCTCTGTGTTCATGTGAGTGAGATGGACAAGAAGCACAGCATGTCAGCTCGAAGCCAGTACTTTATGAGCACCAGGGACTTGCTGGCTCAGGTGAGCATGATCGCATTGCCTGATGTGCATGCAGTGTAGAGGCTGTGGTTTGCTTAAGTCCAACACTAGGGAGATGGATCACAAAGCTGAACCAGATAGCCTTTGGAAAAGGTTAACCCACCAGCCACCAGCTTATACTGCTTCTTTCAAAGCAGAAACATAACTTAGTGGGCCATAAACTATCATGAAAGTTAGTGAGTAGAGCAGGACCTTGCAAAGGCACTATTGTCTCTTTGGGGCTGGTCTGCTGAAAGCAAGGGCACAGAGTCATTCTGTGACACAACTCAGCAACAGTAGGAATAAGAATAGACCAACGTTGAGCATTTAGAGAAACTTAAATTGAGATTTTTAAAGCAAAGCTTAATATCAGTTCATTCACAATCAAAGATGCTTAGAAAAAAAATACAGTAATGTATACAGCGATGTCTTGTCTGTCATAGACTGACTTAAGGCTCCTGGACCATGGTTTTGCCTCTTTGAATCTTTGCAAATGTTATTTCATCAAAATATTCTATTTGCTTCTACCATCATCTCAAGTTAAGCTTTAATGTTAATTTAAAATGGAGATAACAGATCAGACGAACAACTGATCAGATCATTGTACTTAGTGAAGCCAGTGAAGATTCCTCCTAGGTCTTTCTTAAAATTCTGGACTCTGCTGTCTGCTATCAGTATCAGCACAGAAATCTACCACTGTGTCTGGAGAACATTTAGTCCTTTTACAAGTTTCTACTCTTCCATATAGTTTGCCCAGCTCCACCTCCCCCTTTTACTGCTGCATTCTGAGGCGTTCCAAATGACTAGGAAGATGAGACTGGCAAAAGTAGTATCACACTTAGCAATTGAATAACAGATAAAAATTCAGTAATTTTTCAGTAATTTTTTTTTTCAGTGAGAAAATGTGCAGTCCTTTTCTTTCCAGTGCAGATTTCTTTTATCTGCCATTTTAGAAATGTTCCACTTATTTCATTTTAAATCATATTTGGGCTGTGTAAAATACAGCCCTGGAAGCTTCACATAAAATAGTCGTGCTCATCTGAAGCATTTTCTTTAATCATGACCAATGGCAATAATGAAACTCGGAAAAATTCTTCAGAAATTGACAGTGCCTATAAAATGATGATGCCTACAAAAGCAGCTCAGAGCAGCAGACCCTCTGCCCAGCAGTGTTACCTCTCCGGTAGGAGACGTGAAGCGTTTTTTAAACTATTCTTTACAGTTACATTAAGAGAAGGTATTAAAAACACAAAAGGCACTTTCACAGTCTTGTTGTCCTTGCTTCACATTCCAAGAAGGAAACCTAGAAAATTCTTCAGCCCAGGCTACATACAAATAAATAATATGCATAAGACATACCAGACACGCCAGAAGCAAGCCAGAGCTGCTTTGTGTCAGAACATTTTTATTAACCTGATGTACAAACATTTCTCTTTCCCATCATGATCTCACATCATTCCAGTACTATAAAGCAACACATAAAAATGACTGTCAGAAAGATGCACTGGGGGAAATAAAACCTTTTTGGGATGACATCCTACCTACTGCACCAACCTCACTTCTCTGAGTTTGGTGAGGTATGTGTGGCATGTGTGCAGAGGAATCTCTTTTCTTTGGTGCAAGCCCAGGAGGGGTGTCAGGCGGTGATAAATCTGCTCAGAGTCAGAGCAGGAGGCCTATCTCTGGCCCATGCCAAGGGGAAAAGAGTGTGCATCTGGGCCTGGGAATCACCAGGGTCTGCTGGTTCAGGAGCACAAGGCCGCATCTGCTTCCCTGTGGTTCTCAATGACTGGAGAAGGTCAAGGAGAAGAGCTCAGTCTTTTTTCTGATGGTGATGTTTCCATCAGCCTGCAGGAATGCTGTTCTTTCCCCCAGGAATGTGTTTAGAAAGGATTATAGAATCATAGAATATCCTGAGTTGGAAGATCCACAAGATGATCCACAAGGATCCTCATGTCCAACCCCTAACTCAATATATACAAGCCAAACTCCACTCCAAACTATTTCAACCTGGACAGGATGACCTGACCTACATGCTATACATAGGAAGTGAAAGAGTTGCAAATTACTTCTTACTAAGGCTTGGTTCAGCCCTGAATACACACATTTCAGGAAATTGCCCAGGACTTGTATTTTGCTTTTAATAAAACACAGTTTTAATTGGGCCAAGAACTGTCTTGAGCCTTGGAGAATAGCTGTTACATTGCAGCCTTATTATTCTTCTAAATATATTGCCAGTGCATTAGGTGTATAAAGTTTTCCGTGCCACTGAGTGAAATCTGAGGATCTGATTCTTTGGATGACTGGCACCGTCCTAAAAGAACATCCATGCTGTTGATAGAAGATCCCATGGAATAAAATGCAGTGAATCAAAGAGGGCTCCAATGGATGATGATAATAATTATGTGTGAATTTTGGGTAAAGGCTTCCATTAAGTGTGCAGCAGGATCAACAGATTGCAAGATCACCTCTCTGTAATGACTCAAAGAAAAACAGCTATTTGAACTAATTATTGTTGAGTGTCAGAAGCAAGAAACTCTGGATTTCATTATTTCAACAGCCATCTAGACTCACAGGCAGGTAATACAACACAGTAAGTTCATCCAACCTCCAATTTTTCCCCAGGGGAATTAGATAGCCATCACGCATAGAAGTGTTACATTCAAGAACTAGCCTAATCCAGGATTTGCAATCTTCTGTATGATGGTGGCCACGCTGGAAGTCACTGATATTTATTTTGCTTTTAATAACTACAATAATCACACACACACACAAAAAAGATTAAATTAATCCATGGAGGAGGAAATGAAGTAGCTTTTTCATTTCAAGATATTGCCACCTCTAAGAGTATATTAATAGAATATACCTCTTCAGAATCTTCCACATTCGTCCTTGATATGGCGTGGTGACCTGGTCAGATACATATTGAAAAAATAAATAAGTTCCATGGACTCTGTACATAGTTTTGTATGAAATGTTCTGAAGTGCCAAAACAATGATTTAGAACCCATTTCTCAGGAGCAATGCTGGTAATATCAACAGTGTAATTGCTGAAAACAGGACTGTCCATCTATTGAATGGGACTATTTGTGTAAGGAGAGTAGAATTTGGTTACAAAAGTGGTCTTGAACTATAAACAAACTGTTCTGATTACAAATAACAACAGTGTTTTTCCATAACACTTTTATTGGAATAATGTTCCATTGAAGATCATAAAAAGAAAAACAAACACACAAGATTTCCCCATAAAAAAGTTAATGGAGTCATCTGATGGAGAAGCTGTGTGAGAACGAGGTGTGGTCTCCACCTGGGAGACAGATGTACATCGTTCAGAAAATAATTCCTTGAGCTTTATGCTACCATTCATTAGGAATTAAGCTTGCCTAAGATACTTAAAGCATAAAATAATTTTCAGCAATGGACTAACCTGTAAATTGCAATAATACAGTGATTATATCTTGTTTGAGGCTACGTCTGGAGGTTTTTCTATGGACGGAAATCCCCAGCCCTTCCAGCTGAGAAAGGAGAGGGGAAATCTGTTCTGCCAAAGACGGTGAATAAACAGGAGCTTACTGAATCTGGAAAAGAAAGTGGCATTACCAGGTCAGCAAGAAGACAACGTAAGGATCAGTCTGCCTTTATGTTGCTTATCCAGACAGCCACAGCAAAAGGAATAGATCTAGCAAGTATCTCATACCGCTCCTTTTTGATTCCAGTTCAGCAAAGCATCAGATTCTTTCCTATACCCAAACATGCATTTGCATACTTGGCTATACTGCGGTGCTGTGGTTTAACCCAGCAGGCTGTTCAGCACCACACAGCTGCTCACTCACTCCCCTCTCAGTGGGATGGTTCGTAGAAACAAAAAAGGTAAAAGCATAGTGAATGTGGGTTGAGATAAGGACAAATTAAAAAGAGGAGGAAAAACAATTAAAATGATAAGAATACAAAAAAAAGTAAGTGCCACACAAAGCAATTACTCAGCACTGGCCAAACGATGCCCAGCTAACCCCCGAGCAGTGGCTGTGCCCTTGGCCATCTCCACTAGTTTTGTTGTTCCACATGATGGTATGGGATATTTCTCCGACCAGTTTGGTTCAGCTGTCCTGGTTCTGTCCCCTCCCAGCTCCTTGTGCATCCCCAGCTCCTCACTGGCAAAACAGCATGAGAAGCCAAAAAGTCAAAGCATGCAGTGCACTGCTCAGTAACAACTAAAACTTCAGAGGTATCAACATTACTTTCATCCTAAATCCAAAACAAAGCACCATAGCATCTACTATGAAGAAAGTCAACTCTATTCCAGCTGACACTAGGGAAGTGTGGCTATTTGGTTTCTTACTCTGTTCTACAGCTTCTAGTTGAGCAAATTTATGTATGCAAGCCCACCTGTCTGCTGACTGCTATGCTACAGTTGTTCCAAAGTGACCTGTAGTTAAATCTGAAGTAAACACTTTGGTTTATACATGCAATAAATGTAGAAGCAGTTCCACAGTCAGTTCTGTGTTTGTAAGAGGCAAAGATACGTAAAGATTTTGAGAAACTGTAGGTGGTGTTAAAAAAGAGCAGAAAAATGTTAAGGTAGAACAGCAACAAGGACTTTAGTGCTGAAGAAAGTCATAAACAGGTGCTTAGTCGTGCGGACTTAGTGGTGTTTTGAAAGTGCTTAAATTTAGGCATATTCATAACATATTTCTCATTGTGTCAGAATGGAGACTTCTTCTATACGAACATTAAATTTCAGACACTTATATAAGAATGTTATCACCCCCAAGCTGCTGGGTATTGCAGCTTAATACTTTCTCTTCTCTTTGAAACACAGCTAATGTGCCTCATGTCTAGACGCTCTATGGAGAACCCAACCATCCAATGAGGACCTGTACTGAATTTCACATCCCCAGCTCCAGCTCGCTGCCGCTGCCGAAGTCAGATGTGCTTGCTGGAATCTCTGTGCAAAGACACAGCTGAAATGCAGATGTTCTTTTCAAAATTAAATTTTATTACTCAGTTTTGTAACAGTAGTTCCTTCTACAATCAAAACAACAGTTCAGGAGTTGGTACAGACGCCATTCTCTTTTATCTACGGTTCTCACTGGATTATTCATAGAACAGTTTCGGGATCAACCCTGCCCCTGCCCCTGCTTTCATACACAAACATATCACAAAAGGCTATGTTGACCACCCACCTGAAGAGGCTTCCAATGGAAAAGAGCAACAGAATCTCAGTATAGTTAACAGAGTGGACTAGAAGGCCCACTATAATTTACTAAGCCTTGCAATCAGCAGAGAAAAGATGGGGGAAAAAAAAGCACAAAACTAAGTGCAATATGCTAAAATATATTCTCTTTATTCATTTTGACAGGTGATTTTACTAATCATAATATAGCAGACTGATTTGGCTAAAGTATTATACACTGTGAAAATACAAACAGTGCTGGAGGAACGAAGAATTGCACTAAAAAAGGGCTTTTCTTTTTCTATTTAAATGTATATTTAAATGTGAATCTAAAAGGTAATAACCAACAGCAACAGACTGCTTTGGAAACCCCATGGGAACTGTGAGAAGGTACCTCAAACCGGGCTGCTGCTAACAGGCAGCTCTGCAGGTCTGCCATCCTTCCTGCCCGCTACCAGAGGTTCCCCAGGGTGGTGGAGACTGGGAGAGAAATGCTGATATTATTGGGCTGCAGCAGCCTCCCCCCAGCCACCCACCCAGTCCAACCAGTGCAAAAGAAAACCATGCTGCAAAACCAGCTCTTCTAGTTAGCCTGTGTCCTGCTTCACCAGCACCTCCAGTGGGCAACTCAGAGTGCCTCGCTACTGGACTTTCATAAGCTCTGTCTCAACACAGAGAAACATCCCTCGCTTCACAATCATGCTTTATTCATGTCATTGCTTTTTTGCAATATGTATATTTGTGAACAAGGATGAAGCACAGGAAAAATGAAATTTCATCAAAAAACACCTTGAGACTTCACTAAGAATTGCAGCCACTACCATTGAACCAGCCTAATGCGTTAGTATCACAAAAACAAGATCAAATATTCCACTGGCTTTATGGTTTTGTTGCTCTCTTTTTTTATGTTTTAATAAAAATATTAAAAACGAAAATGTGTTGTTATGTATGTACATTAACTATACTATATATTTCATGAGGGCAGCTCTGAAAAGTAGTGCCTCCTATTTTATTATGTCTATCCACAATGGCAGATGTTGATGGTACGGCAGTAGAGGTTGAACCCTCCCACCAACATCCCATTCATGTTGTTGCTGTGCAACAGACAGCAGCATAGGGGCACTCTGACAGAATGACATCTGGCATGGAAGTCTGTAGGAAGCAAAGGTGTGTCACTGAATTCCTCCATGAGGAAAAAAATGGCATCCATTGGCATTCATTGCTGCTTGCTGTATGGTTTTGGTGACCAAACAATGGATGGGAGCACAGTGAGGCAGTACTGATGTGCATTTCAGCACTGTCAACAGCAACAGTTGCATGGCAATGGCGTGCTTTTGTTCACTGCTGGTGGAAGTGCAGAACTACTGTGGATGATCTGCTCTGGGAGGTTCCAGAAAGTTGTTGTATTGCACTATCTCTGCAACAAAATACTAGTAAATATTATACTACCAATTAAAAAGTTCAAAGCACTTCTAAAGAAGGGTGGAGATATTTTGCCAGAGATATCACTAAGGTCTGTGGCTGTTTTAAGCAACAGACATTTGTCATCTCACTCAATTCTATTTCATTCAGACCTCAAATAGAGATTTGCTGTGTCTAAATATAAATATTTGTCATTCTGCTCTATATTTCATTAAAGTAATGGTAGCAAAGACCTCCAGTGTTTAACATGAGCTGTCTCATGTAAAGCATATTCATGTCTGGTCTCTTCTGTTTGTAATAAATAAGCATCTGTTGCAAATTCAAATGACTCTCGTTTGTATTGCCTAAGTGGAGTACTTGTGGGAAGTTCCTGTAATTAATACCAAAGCCATAAAACTTCCCATGTCTCCTTCTTAATTTCTGTATCATCATCCCAGTTTCACAACATGATTTCTATCAGAGTACCTTCAATTCATCCATTCACGAGACTCATAACTAACTTGAACCTCTGCCTCAGTCTCCTACCAAATGTCACGCAGTGTTATTCTATGCTTCACAGACATGCACAAATAAATCTTCTGATGCATCCTGCAAAAACTTTTTGCATTAAAATGCACTAAATAGAAAAATATCATAAGGTTTTGGAACAATCATTCAGATCAATTGTGCCACAGTGTGATACCCAGTGAAATGAAATACTGATTACTTTTAAACAAGTCATTAAGGTTTGTACATCCAGAAACTGTTAAAGAAAAATAGCATAGGGACTGTCATAACCTTTTCTTGCCCATCAAATTCTGCATTGCTGAGTGATCAATAAATTTGATTACTACATTCTGATTGCTCCTGAGTTTGAACAGGATCAATGAGGAACAGCTATTAACCTGCTGTCAATGAGGAGAAAAAATAATAACAGAGAAGAACTTGGAGAGCTCGGCAGCAGCCAAGAAAATTATATTTCTTACTGGATATAATCCTTCTGAATCTGCCAGGGGTCACAGCTGGTAGAATACCTTCATGTCTGAGGCTGCACATGAGTGTGCAGCATCAGTGCCATACATGGGGTGCTCCATTCAGCCCCCGCAGGGGTCACCTGGCCCCTGCATCATGGGTACCAGAGCCCACCGCCCAGCAAAGCTGCAACCCAGGGACAAGTGCTGATGGCACCGGTGCAGAGCTTTATGGATTAAGGTTACCATCCACTGATTAAAAAAAAAAAAAAAAAAAAAAAAAGAACAGTTCTGGAGAAAACCCTTTCAAAGAAACTCAGTGGAGAAGCTCACGTAGGTCATGCTGCTCTGGGAAGAGGGTAGAACTCAAACTGTGCTGCAGCAGTGATAGTTTGCTCCCTAGCCAGCATGAAGTAGAACTTCCCTTGCGTTCTTCCTCTCTTGGTTTGCTTTAGTCCCTCTAACATCTCAGCTGAGTGAAGTGGCACAGAGCTCAACTGTTTCCATTCTGGCAAGAGTAATTACCTGAAAGGTGTTGCCTCCTTCATGCAAGGCAGCACAGCAGGGCTACGTAATGCCTGGCAATGCGTGGGTCCCAACAAGAGTGAAAATATTTGGGAAAATGGTCTGAAAAAATTAAACTCCAGTTATTTACTCGGTATTACCAGGCTTCTCTACTGCAGAGGTACAGCTTATATTTTGGTAACAGAAGTGAACAATGGAGATCATTTGCTGTTGAACCAAGGAGTGTTTTCTGAGCTAAGACATGGTGTTCAAGCATGTTCTTGAGCCACAACACTACAGATTGAGTCTGCTGCATGCCCAGACTGCTGCTGTGAGTTGCTGCTACCCCAGCAGTCCAAAGCAAGTTTACAAGAAAAGCCTGATGACAGAAATTCCTTAAACTTTGTTATTCTCCTCCTCAGTCTTCTGCTGAAATAAAATGTGTTGAACTGTCCCTTTGTTAGCATAAATGTTATCTCCAATACTGAATATGTGTAAGGCAAGATGGTTGACATGGTCATGCCTCTAGTGGCCATTAAAATATACGTGTTTTGAAGGATTAAAAGCTGGGGCACGTGTCTCTGGAAGGCTTCTATACCACAACATAAAGTGATATGAGACATCTACATCTTGGCCCAATTTTTTTGGAATCCAAAATCAGGTAAAAGATTAGTATACAAATACTTCTCCCAGTACAACATTTCCTGGTAAAAATATGAAAAGTAATTTCTAAGTCTGAAGTTGAAATTTTTAATTTGATCAGTGGACTTTGCAGTTGTATCCATAACTATAATAGATGAGTTATCATCTTCAGTAGATTTTTTTTTATATATATAAATAGATCATTTAGAAAACTAATAACTTCAGCATAATGCTGTTAATCTTGAAGTTTGATGACTATAATGGCCCCAGCTCCAGTTCTAGAACAAAAATAGTTGTGAACTCCTAGCTATAAGCCATTTTCCTTAATTTTTAAATTCTGTTAAAACCAAGAAAAGGTTACTGTGTTTAGTTTGGAAATATTGCGCCCAAAGGAGAAGCTCTAGCAGCAAGAACAAAACCAGCAGGGTGCAAGCTAAACACAGTTATTCTTTAAAGCAGGTGATAGATTATTTTACTGTGACCAAAATGTTATGCAATACAAATTTGTCTTTACAAGTAAGTTCAGAGGGTAAAAGTATCAATCAGGCTGTGAGTCATCAATTGAACACTGAGCATGATGACTACAGGGATTTCATCTGAATTAACTTGGGTAAGTAGTTCATAGGAAACTCTCAATTACTCTCAAGAAAACAGCAAAAAAAGTGATATTAAACAATTGTTTTCTTTTGTCAATCTTAGAATATGTGCAGAGGGCTAAAGCAAATATTTTCATCAATGAGATACAGGAGAATTGCACAGCTTCTTGGGCTCATTGATCCACAGAAAAGCACTTCCATGGCCAAATGCCTAGCTCTCCTGTTGGAGCCATGCAAGCCAAAAGTAGATAGAGCTCTCCAAGTCATCCCAAGGAACTGTCAGACACAGTGACAGGCAAAGCAACTTCAGAAGATACTTAAAGAAATCTCAGAGGAAATGAAAAAAATATATATATTCTTGCTTCTGTGAAGAGAGCTTCCCTGAACAGATCAACTGCAAATGGACTTATTGAAAGGTAATTTCGTTTTCATTTTCTCATGGGGAGCTTCTCTTTTTTTTTATTTTTCTTTTTTCCTATCTGAAAACAGGTCACCGTGTTTGCTCATCTTCAGACGGAGACTGGACACTCTTACCATGGCCCATAGATCCTGCTCCCTTCAGGCAGCAAATGAAAGATCAGTTTCATTGCACAGAGTCATGGAAAGTGCACTGAGATTCTTAGTGGCATGACTGCACTATAGATTTTGTTTGTAAACAAAGGTTCTTTGGCATTCAGTCATTAAGACAGTGGTGGTTAAAACTCTGCGGAGGTTAGTCACTGAACTGTTCCAACATTTAACAACTAATATATTCCCATATCCAATATTAGTCTGAATAAAGACTTCCTGTTTTTAATTACTTATATAGATTTAAATACTGAATTCAATTTATTTTATATATTCTTATGTAGCTACTCATTAAGATGAAGGGGCTGTTTCACATAGAGATATTCCTGAAAATTTATCTGAATTTGAGAATGGGCTGATTAAACTGCACCAAATCCTCCTGGGAGGCTGCACTTTTACTGGGAAATAAGGTGAACGGAGTTAATTTGCTTTTTACTGTGGAAATAGAATCATAGAATCATAGAATCATAGAATGACCTGAGTTGAAAAGGTCCACAACGATCATCGAGTTTCAACCCCCCTGCTACATGCAGGGTTGCCAACCACCAGACCAGGCTGCCCAGAGCCACATCCATCCTGGCCTTGAATGCCTCCAGGGATGGGGCATCCACAACCTCCTTGGGCAACCTGTTCCAGTGCCTCACCACCCTCTGAGTGAAAAACTTCTTCCTAATATC
>PPHD01007494.1:0-16822 GCA_002909625.1 Bambusicola thoracicus
TGTGGATGCCCCATCCCTGGAGGTGTTCAAGGATAGCTTGGATGGGGCCCTGGGTAACCTGGTCTAGTAAATGGGGAGGTTGGTGGGCCTGCCCGGCAGGGGGGTTGGAGATTCATGATCCTTGAAGTCCCTTCCAACCCAGGACATTCTGTGAATCTGTGATCACACCAAGCTTTTATTTTTTTCCCCCATCTATTGAAGTGTGCACCTTCCATATGACACAAAGAGTGTCCCCAGAGTCTGAAAACAAAGGTCAAGGCATCACATGGGAAGGTGTCTATCACAAAGAGAAATAATGAGATTTGATAGCTTAAATCTGCTGAGATCCAGGATGTTAGGTCTTCCATAGAGTAAACTCTTGCAGTACAAGCACTGCAGCTGCTTGCACGTGGATTTTAGTGTGGTATATGTGAGGTGTTCGCATGCTGGTGATATTTACCCAAAGTCTTGCAGGGATTTCACAAACAGGTAATCTTCTCAAATTGCTGTTTCAGGAGAACTCTCAGCTGGTGTTATTCCATGTTCCTGCTTTATTACTGCATATGCAAAAGATTCTCATTTCTTTTTCATTTTCAAAATGAGGTGTTAGAAGCTTTTAAAATTCAAATTGCAAATGCGTATTCTGTTTACAGCGTGGTACATGTATTTTGTAACAGTTGGAATAATTTTTAAAAGCCTTTGATATAGGATCTCAGAACAGATTTTCTGTAGAAAAAGCAGCTTCAGAGCAAATGTAGTTTTGTTCTGCCCATTTTCCTGTTAAGATATGGCAGTAAAATTACTGAAGATTTTAGACGTATTACATCTGTTCTTTGAAAGAGAACAGCATAAAAGACATAAAATTACTGTTCTAGTAGATTACAAGCTATAGTGTATATCTGCTGAAATTGACTTTATAGGAGGTGCTTCTTCTAAATCGATGCAGTTTAAAAATAAAATACTAACTTCTTTTGGATCATACCTTCCCTGAGCAATGCCATAATGCTGCATCATCCTGTTCTTCAGCCTCGTAGGCGGTGCCTGGGTGCTGGGTTCTGAGTAACAGCCCCAAGGCCACAAAGGGATATGAGCACTGATACTTCACCAACGGATGGGTTGAGATACTTGTATGCACGGGCCATCCTATTGCAGACTGTGAGGAAAGGGAAAGTATTTGCTCTTGACCCTCTTTAAGGCATCGTACAGCCTTTATTTTCCTGGTAAATGTGAGGACTTGGAAGAAATTGTCTGTATGGAGTTTGTGGTAGTGCTCTTGAAGCTGCATAGATGTGCTGACGTGGTGCTGTCAGAGCTCATAGGTGATCAGTCTGTCTTAAGTGATGTGAATTGTAAAGGAATGTCTTGAAGGGGGGGATGGAGCATTACTGCATGACCATGCTGTTCTTGTGGCAGCTTTTGGCTTATTCTAAAATTATCTGTAAGCACCAACACACGATAGATCTTCATACAGTATTTATATTCTGCAGTATGTACCAAATTGTCAATAATGGTGGTGACAGTTGTAAAGAAAAAAATGCCTTCTGCATTTAGTGTAGCCAGCTCAGGCTTCCAAACATTTTCTGGGAGCACTTCCCTGCATTAGAAATGACTATATTTATCCTTGGTATCTGTATAGTGACCTAGTTTATTTATCACTAACTACTTTGAATTTGTAGACTGCCTGTGCTGTTGTCTGGAAGAGCAAAGAGATTTTTATTTATTTATTTGTTTATTTTTGTGGGAAGAGGTGCAGTTCTCTTTTGTTTGCTTGGATTTTTTATTTCATCAAGCCTCTGGCTTTTATGAGATCCTACTTTCTTCCTTTGAACTGAGGCTTTCCGTGCAGTTTTTCCGTTCTCCTGGAACTCTCCTGATGCACTGAAAGCTTTCTATTAGATCTAAAAATTACCACTGTTACAAGCTGGAATGGCCAACAACTTAGAATCAGCTGATACTGCAGAACAGTTAGGGCAGAAAGTTCAGGCAAAGACTTCATTTTGTCAAACACAATGTTATTTGGAAATGTTTTCCATATTTAGCTTTTTATTGTGCATTAATCTGCTGCTTCTTTTCTCTGGACTGGAATTTTATTGTTTCTTTTATTTCCTCTTCTTTTTTCTTTTTCCTTTCCTAATGTTGAACTGACTTCAGCTTCTCGATTTCTGATTGTTCAATCAGTTCTTTAAAGACCAAGAGGTCTGATAGATATTAATCCAAACTTTATCTTGGAAGTAGGTCGCTTTTCATATTTAGCTCTTTAAGGAATCTGGATTTTTGTATCTGCTGTTGGTTTTGACACACCTGGATATCTCTTGTGAATACAGTGGAATAACTTTACACCAAAGCTTCCTCTGGATTAATGCCCACAGCTTTGCCTGAACCACTGTCTCTCCCTGTCCAAATCCAGTAATTAAATCTTCAAATCATATATGCTTGCTTTTTTATTATTATAAGTAAATTTTCAGGTTTTATGTTTTCCCTTTGGGAAAGAGCTGCGATGGAACTCACTAGAGGACTAAAACCTCTGAAATTTTGGTTTGTTGCATTACGTTTTCTGGTTTGGACTCATCTCTTAGACAAAAACAGAGTGGAAAAACTGGTAGCACTGCATTAGATATGTTTATTCCCTAATCAGTGCAAGTTTTCTTGTGGTCTGATATGGGGTTCTTAATCTGGGTTGCTTACTTGCCGACGTTAATATAGAATATATCACAGCGTTCTTCTCCACCTCTGACTTTGCAGTTATAGGTACCAGGAAAAAGAAGGAGTTTAGTGGAGATTCTCTGACAAGGGATGGACGCAGCCATCTTGGAACCTGTTATCTTGGAGTGGTACACAGAGACTGGAGCCAGTGATAGGAGGCCTGGCTAAGAAAGTCTGGAGTCATGGCTGTGTGGGACAAGTGATAACTGGGCACGGAAAGCTGAGATACTAAATGCTGCCTTTGCCTTGGTCCTTCACAGCTAGGCCTATTGCTATTCCCACATCCAATCTGGGCTATAAAAATTTGCATGGATAAAAGTTGGTTGAATGATAGGACTTGGGGATCAGTGGTTGATACTGGCTCACAGCCACTGGGGAATTGATGGGGTCTGTCTGGTAACTCATTTAACATCTTTATCTGTGGTCTGGGAGGCTTTCTGACTGAGTGTGTGAGTGACACAATTTGCATGGCCACAGGATGCCCCTGAAGGCAGGGCTGCCACCAAGAGAGGCCAGACTGGGTGAAAGGGGTAGCTGCAGCCAAAAAAGGGACAAATGCAAAGTGCTGCCCTAAGAAGGGAGAGCTGCTATAAGGTGGTCTGTTTGGGATACCCAGCTCAGGAAAGACCTGGATAAACTAAGATATAAGGTCAGGGAAGACCACGGCAGTGGTCAGGGCTGAAGACCCTGCCCTGCCAGAGAAGACTGCAGAACTGTGGCTGGTTCAGTCCTGGGAGATTCTGGGAGTCCAATGGAAGCCCCCGTGCACATGGGAAGGAAATCAAGGAAAATGAAGATCGACCCTACATAATAGCACATGGTAAGAGAGTAGAAATTTGTTCTTTAAATTTGATCCTTGCTCTAGAGCAAGCGTGAAGACTCATGCTCCTTCCAAGACCCCTTTTGACCAGTTATGTGAGATTCAGTTTTGTGCTGCTACCCTTCTGTGAAATACTGAATTTTTATTTTTATTTTTTTTTTCTTTCTGTGTAGAGGTTGGGGTTGATTTATGTGTGTACTACCGAAAATAAAATCTTAAGATCTGCTTCAGGGTACATCTGGTATTTTTTTTTTCTTTCTGTTTTTGATTGCTCACTTATTTTATAATTGTTGTGTATCATTAATACAGCATTCTAAGCAATGTAAAGCAAGCTGTGATTTTCAGTATTTTTTGTTTTATTTTTTTTGCTTTGCAGTTTTCCCTTTGTAGTCTTGTGGCTAGGTGGGCTGGCAGTAAGAACCTCAATCCAAAGATTTACTTTCATTATTAACTTCCTTTTATGTTTGTTTTTGAAATACAAATGGAAAAAAAATGGTTGACGGTACATAAAGATTCTCCTTGAACATTTTCCTCTCTGAGATGGTAATAATGGAAATGTCCAATTTCCGGATTGTGACAGAAAAACATCTATTTCAAGGATATTGGAATGAAGTTTTGTCTGTGTATTAAATGCAGTCTGGATTTGGCACAGAAGATCTTAGACAGAAACCTCCTGCTAAGATGAAGAGATTTACAGATTTAAGATTCAGCGATCATGCAAAGAGTTTAATAATTCTGCTGATATGATTGTTAAGGGAAGAAATTAAAATGAACTGAATTGGTGATTCATTTTGGTTATGCTCTGGGGAAAGACCAGACATTTTCTACTAATTAATTACCTAATTTAAAATCTCCTTGTTTCTTGGCTGGAGTAAGAAGCTAGATATTTTGTAAAATAAAGCAGCTGATCTTTAAAACTAATGGGAAGCACAGTTATATTTTTCAGAAAAGCTGTGGGCTCTTTGGTTCATGGGGCTCTGCTTCGAGGAATTAGTTTTGAGCAAATTAGCCAGTAAAAGAAGATTCCTTGAACTGATTAATTAATAAAGGCTATGTATAAACAGAGATCAGCAGTATGGCAATCTGCATAAGAGGAAAAAAATGTGCACGAATTGCACAGTATTGATTACTGTCCATTAATCATGTGTTGTGTTTCTCTTAGTTACATATCAAATGTTTCTCTTACTGGAAAAATGAATAAATGTAGCTTGAATAAGCTGAGCAATTCTAAAAAGTTTTCACTGCCTTTGATTGCCTTCATTGCAAGTAGAGAGTGCTCAGTATCATTTAGAATAAAAAAGACACAATCTTGCAATGCTGTGGATTCTGAAAATGTATTCTGAGATGTGAACATTTTTCTGTTTATCACGAAAGTCATCAACCTAGAATTATATCCAGTGTCAATATTCAAATTCCTGTAGCTTCCTCTAGTACTACAAGGAATACCTCTCAGCCAAATGCACCACTGTGAGAACTCTGATTTCAGAGTGTCCTTTCCAGTGTTAACTTTTTTATTACAATTCTGAAATGGTGCCAGTGATGCTGATATGGCACTGGTGGCATAATGCGTGGAGAATGCTTAATATCTTTGACAAAGGAGTTGCTGATTTCTGTTACTCCTATTTAATGCATTTGGCTGCAGTAATAAGATGACTGTGGTTTATTTTCAAGCCATTGGCTTGATTTCCAGTTGTGCTACTGCCATACTGCTGTTACTGTAATTTCAAGTCTAGTGCATGAAATTGCTTTGCAAATGTTATGGTTGATAATTGGGCTAGGCAGTACTTTTCCTTTTTTGCAAGAAGCTGTATTGAGTTGCAGTAGAGCCAATGACATGGTACAAGTTTTCATGGCTGGTTTTTGAAGATCATTGTTAAGTAAATCTGTATTGTTGGCTTTAAATATCTCTACTCTCACAGTCTCTGGGGATGCATCAGCTGGCACCACTGCATTGTATATAGCCAACTGTACAAGGAAATGAATACCAAAACATTGCAACCTAAAAATAAGGGAAAATGCTGGCAGAACGTAGGTGGTAGCTTAATGAAGCATGAGACAGAAATGGTCAAAGTGGCTGTAGTGCTGGTCTGCTGTGACTGAAGCTGAGTGCAATAGTATGACAAGGAGAGTTTTAAGGACAGATTCAGTGGAACTGAAAGGCAGCTTTGTTGAACTTCTGGGGGGGAAAAAAAAAAAAAGTCTTTCCAAGGCTAAAGGGCAGTGTGGAAGGGAATGAAACACAAGTTGATTTGGAGATGACTTCTTGAATGCATGGAAGGTTCAGCTAGACTTCTCGTTACCGAGTATGAAATGATATGTTGGAAAGATCCTTTCAAAGATCTTTGAAAATACTGAGTAGTGACATATGTTAGATTTGATAGGAAAAGGTGAGAAAATGAAGTAATGATCTAGTTAAAGCAAAATGCTTGTATAATACTCCACAGTAGTATTCAGAAAGTCATTATCTATTCTATTTTTGAAAGCACAAGTGAAAGATGACAAATCAATACAAATTCAAGCAAATGAGAACTTGTGATAATTAGCTGTGCCAGTGGATTGGAAAGGCTGTGACTTAAGGATGCAATTAAAGGAAAAATTCAGCAGAATGTCAGCCAGCAATGATCCCCAATTTCTCCCTTTTTAGAATCAGATGGTGAACGAAGAAAGTGATCAGTATTGCAGTATTCTTGCTTGTACAGTACAAACTTTTGTAATTGAAGATTATTCACATAAAGTGAAGCAGTGGAGGTATCTGAAGACTTCAAGGGAACAGTTTACTTGTTAGTTAAGCTGACAGAATGAAATAGAAATTTAAACAAGAGGTGATGAACTTGTAGTAGAGATTTTGGTGAAAAAATCAAATTCATTTGAGTCTTAATCCCCAGTGACTTTTTTTAAAGGAAAAGAGTATGGTGGAAAGTCTGTTATTCAGAATTCCACTATTTAAAGAACGTGGGAAATAGTGAGCTCCCAGACCGATGTGCATATACAGGAATTACGCTATAGTGGGTTGAAAATGTGAGATCCTTATACTCTCCATGCAAGCAAATTAAATCCAGCTGCCTTGGTCTGGTGTGCTCTGAATTTATCCAAACTAATCTGAATAATTAGGGGACTGTAGCCTTGGACAAAGTCATGCAGTCAATGGAGACCATTTCAGATTTAGGTCATGAAGACCAAGGTGTTAGATACTTGTGGCCAAAAAAACACGCTGTCAGTACAAATGATATTATATTAAACAACACTGGAAAGTTGGATAACTTTTGCAGGCAGATCATGCCAGTATCATCAGCCTTTAAAAAAAAAAAAGTGATCTGATGGATGATTTAATTGTATTGACTTTCAGAAAATTATTTAACTTAGGCAGTATCTGAAATTTTTAGATGATCATGTGTAATGATTCAATCAACTCATTAGGTACTAGAACATCTTTCAAGAGAAAAAGAGAGAAATGTGATATTGTGTTAGAGTTATTCAGGTCCAACTTACCAGTTCTGTTTGATATCTCTATTGATAATGTGGATGAGGGAACTAAGTGCAACCTGAGTAAGTTTGCAGATAACAAGCTGGGCGGAAGTGTTAGCCTGAAAGTAGGAAGCCTCCATGGGATTTGGATTGGCTGAATAGAATCATTAAGGTTGGAAAAGACCTCTAAGATCACCTAGTCGAACCATCCACCTACCACCAATATTGTTCACTAAACCATGTCCCTAAGTACTACATCTACCCTCTCCTTAAACACCTCCAGGAAGGGTGACTCCATCACCTCCCTGAGCAGCCTGTCGTAATACCTCACCACTCTTTCTGAGAAGTAGTTCTTCCCAATACCTGATCTGAACCTCCCCTGGCACAACTTGAGGCCGTTGCCTCTCATCTTATTGCTGTTACCCAGGAGAAGAGGCTGAATCCCACCTTACTGCAGGCTCCTTTCAGGTAGTTGCAGAGAGTAAGAAGGTCTGCTCTGAACCTCTTTTCCAGACCAAAGAATTCCAGCTCCCTCAGCCACTCCTCCTAAGACTTGTGTTCCAGACCCTTCACTGCTTTGTTGTGCTTTCCTGGACTCACTTCAGGGAGTCAGTATCTTTCTTCTAGTGAGTGAACACAGTACTCGAGTTGCAACCTCACTGGAGCTGAGTACAGGAGGACAATTATTTCTCTGGTCCTGTTGGCTGCAGTATTTCTGATACAAACCAGGATGCTGTTGGCCTTCTTGACTACCTGGGCACACCATTGGCTTATGTTCAGCCAAGCATTAACAGCACATCTGAGTCCTTTTTTTTCCATGAAGCTTTCCAGCCATTCTGTCTCAGTTTTGTGGGGTTGTTGTATTCTTCTCTAACCTCCACTTTCAAAACATTTTAGATATCTTGTGCTTAAATACTGTTTAAAAAGCTATGTAAATTAATGCTTAAAAATAATGGAGCACTGAGGAAGAGGAAAAACTTCTTACACTGTGCCTCCAGTCTGCACAAACTAAAAAGGAGATTGCATGATCAAATAACTCTACATTAACTTAGTCACGAAACAGTGAAATCAAGTTTTATTTTAAAGATGAGAAAACCTGGCAGTAAGCTGTAGCTAGAAATCAACCAGCTGAAAGATTTATACTTTTGTTACCTGGCTTTTTAGGGTAAGAGTGTTAAGAAGATCTGATTGAAACTCATCAGTCTTTTCTTACTATGAAGCTTTTAAAATCTCAGATTGTTAGAAGATTTTCAGTGGACATTATTTACTGTGAGAGTACAGCAAGTGGAAGACCGATCTTGCATCGTTCCATGTTTTTATTCAGACCTACTGGGAAAAAAAAAAATGGCAGACACCTTTGCAGAAGTGGCTGATTACACATGATAAGAGAAGATTAACTGCAGAAATACAGGTAATGAAGGTTATTTATGCTTTTGTCTCCATTGCCTTCTGTCAGCAGTTGCTGTTTTCAGAAGGAGCCCTATTTGCCTCTGTTTGAAAGCAAGCAAGAGGTTTTTAGGCATCTTTGAACTACCCCTTTTTCTAACAGCTGAAACGCTGGCGCTAGGTTTTTCACAATAAACAGAACACTGAAGGCTGCTCTGTTTTCTTTTATGAGCATGAATTGTGCAAAGCTTTGGTTGTTACATGAGTTACGACTAGTCCACATAAGAAAGTAATGTTTTCCTAGCGCTTTCCATGGCCATTTATACTCAAGAGTTTGTTAGCATCCATCTAGCTCATAGATAATAATTTTTTAAAAAAGCAAACACATATTGTGTTAAAGTGCAATCTGAAGTAAAGAGACTGGAATAGGCTGGATAAGTAGAACGGGAAGCTATAAAGCAGTAATGCCGAGATGCGCTTGAGTATGATAATATTATAAACTTGTACTGTATCAGTAGTACTTCAAGTATCTAGACATGGTATTTACTAGTATCAGTTTGCCTGGGAAATTTCCTGCTAGAGTTGTTTTCCCTTGAGGTGTGTATTTTTTTCTTTACTTGCTTTTCACTCTTCTGATAAAAGGAGGTCCCAGATGTATTTTGATTTAGCATTGGATGTCAGCAGTGCTGTGGCGTGTCATAAACTTTCTGGATTTTAATTTCTGTATGATAAAAACTTATTTTAATAGTGAAAACAAACTTAAGAAAATATTTATATATTTCTAAATCAATTCAGGTGAATTCCACAGCTGCTTAATGTGGTGATTGAGCAAGATGGAATGACCTCTCTTTGAGGTCTTGTATAGTTCTAAGTTCATTAATGTTAGAAGGATACTGCCAGTGCCTATATGAGTAGGTTACACACATTTTTGGTGGAGGTTGTGCTCCACCAGAGTCTCCGGAATGACCTTCTAGATGAAGTAATTAGAAAGAAGATGCCAGGAAACAGGCATCTGTGCAGGTTATGAGAGCGTATTTAGATGCAGCATCCTTCTCACGCTAACCTGAAAACAGTCTTCTCCTCTACTGAACTGTCATGCTCTTTTGGTTTTGTTTGCTTCCCTCAACTTCAGTAATCATATTCTGTTCCCATGGCTTGGGTGGGGAAGAATCAGGGAAGCGTTCATTAGAATTTCAGTAAAATTAGCGAAACAATGTACTTGAATGAAAAGGAGAGGAGTGTAACCTTTGACAAATGCAAACAAATGATTTCTCCTGTCTCTTTTGAATTTCTGTTGCTTACTGTTTGTTCGTTAGAGTTTGTTTGTTTTCCCCGGTAGCCAAAGTTAATAAATCCGATTTTTAAAAAGGATGGTTTTGAGTTCCGTACATGAAGGGATTGTTTCCTGGTTACCAAGACCAATAGGTTTCAAATGCATGTGCTTCAAAATCAGAGGTTTTACATACAGTCCATTGTTGACAGCTATGCTAGAGTTACATTTCAGCTATTTCCTATTTCTGTCGTTAGCTTCTGAAGTACTGAAGTTTTTAAGAGTAAGGAAGTAAATCATACTGATTACAGGCTTTGGTTAAACAGAAATAGTAATTTTCTGCACTAGAATTGCATGCATTTTTCATTTAAAAATAATTAGATGTATAGAGTGAATCAGCTTAAAATTTCCAATTAAAACCACTGAGTAATATAATAGAAGAACTTCCTGAAGCAAATGAAATTCCAGACTTCTGTAACTATCTTTAGAAGAAAACGAATATTTATAATGCATATTTTTTTTGCAACAGTTGAAGTTGTTGCTCTTCATAAAAGGCAGAGAACAAAGAAAGATGAATGCTTACATTAGATGAGCTGTAAGAATTGGATATTTCCTGGACATCGTGGGTAGTTAGCAGAAATGTGGTTGCTCAGTTGGGTGTTCATGATTATCAAGGTATTTCAAGTACTGTGGTAAGTAATAGAAGCCTAACAAAATAATGAAAACGAGTGTATTGAATCCTGTAGAGAAATGCATATATTCCTTTTTAGGTTTGTACAGGAGCACCCAGTCCTTTCCCCCTTCTGTTTCTTTGGATGGAATCTGGATTTTTGGCTGCTGTTCAGTAGGGACTTAAGAGCTCGACAATATTCTGTATTTACAGTTCTGTGGCTATCTGAAGTGGGAATTATGTGTTTCCTTTCACCAGTAATGCCACAAGAGGATTTAAATTATCTGGCACAATTTTAGTCAGTATTCCAACAGAAAAACCTGAGCAGGGCAGAATCGTCAAAATGATAGACTAGGGTAGATCCAAGTAGGGTAGTCAAAGGGAAAAGGGAACCATGCAGATAATAGTAACACCATCTTAAACATTTAAACAGCAAGTCGAATGCTTCATGAAAGATTCAGTCATGGGATTTTTTTATTTTTATTTTTTTACCTCAGCTGTGTGTTACAAATGTATATGATTGAAAGTAAAGCTAAATGTCTTGAGGAAAGGAAGGGAAACCACTTCCAAATGAGTCTAAGTAAATCTGGTATGTTTGTACAGAAACTAAGGATGTCTTCTCTATATCTGTTAATAGATTAGGAGGGAGCTGATGGGGGCTGAAGTTTATGCATTTTTATAGATTTTTATGAAGATTGAAGACATTTTTCTTGTTCATTTGGCTTACAGACTCACACTGAAAACTGACTCTTACCTGAATAAAAATCAACTGTAACGAAGAGCTAGTTAAAGTTTTGGAACATCCTGCATTTGATTTGACGTATTCAGGCCGTGATAACTGATATAAATGCCATTTCCCTAGATGAAAATCATATCACAGGATTGTAGCATTTCATGTCTGGGAATACACCTTACTCTGCATTCGTCATGTACTTAGCCTAGTGAAGACCGTGTACACTACCAGTAGAGGATTTAGACCATTACCTAGAATGGTAAAAACAGAATTCAGAAACCATAAAGTGGCACTCACTGGCCTATTTAGGTCATATAGGTGCATACACTTTGCAGGTCTTTGTTGCATACATAAAACTAAGAGATTAACTTTCAAAAAGTATTTCTTGAATCTGTTTACACAAGTTGCACCTCTTGCCACCAGTAGGCTGCTGCTTTTTGGAGTTTGCAGCTTCTTGTTCAGCCACTGGATGACAAAAGGATGGGTTTGAATGAGACTGATACGAGCCATGTTGGTATGTAAAAGTGCTAGGGATATAAACAGAATCTCAAAAGACTTTCAAGGAGGTCTGAATGATTGACACTTATGACTTAATAACCATGGTACAAATTTTCTGGCAGAACTGATACTGCTCGCTGCTTCAGTGAAGTGCACACAGTGTAGCACGATGCTGCATAGAGACATATCTGCAGTCAAAGAATAGCACTGTACCAACACTGTGCACACCTGTGTCCACACAGCTCTGGGTGCTGTGTGGGTTCTGTTGCCTTCAGGGAAATTTGAGCTCCTCCGTACAGCACAGACCTGCTCAAAATAGTGTGCTTAAATTTTATTTTATTTTATTTTATTTTTGCCAGATGGAAACAGGAAAATAAAGTGGGAAGTATAAATAGCATTTCCCATCTCTTAACTTTGTCTCATTCCTGGCTTGATTTAACAGCCATTGGGCAAATATTTGACTGTATTTATTGTGCTCTTTGACTTGTGTTCAGCTTGGCTGTTAATTAGCCAGTCATATGGAAGATGGTAGTACTGCTGTAGGATCAATCACATCTGCAAACAGTCTGTGTGGAGCAGGTCATTCCTTCAAAGTGGAGAGAGCTGAACTGTTGTAGCACACACAGGGAAGCTTTAGAGGCAATCAGTTTTCCTTAGATTGCTTTATTATATTATTTTTTGTGTACACACTATGTATTCCCTGAGTGAAGTAGGAAAACACCTTTAACCACAGCCCGGTATATGGTGCAAGCACTTTGCCCCTCTGTTGCATTGGTCCAACACTGCTGGAGCCATGAGTGAGGGTGCCCAGCACTGGTTGTGCCAAAGGCCGATTGCACATCCCTGGAGCAAAGGAGTGATGCAGTGGAAACAAGGTTCTGTCATCTGCAAAAAGCATCTCTGTGTTATTCCTTGCTTGGGGCTCTGCCTGAAGGCACAGACCAGCACCAGAACAGTGTATTTTCTACTTTCTTCTGTCTTGTCCCTTTCCTTTCTTTTTCCCCAGTTTGTTTTCCTTTCTTTTTCACTACATAAACACAAACACCCATAGATTAGTAATTAAACGTGAAGGATGTTTGTTGGGACAGAAGGAGGTGGAATAGCATCCTGGGAGGAAATATGAAAGCTGCCCTTTGCCAAGTGCTTAGAAGCTGTGAATCAGCAGGAGGGAGGGACTGTCATAAAAAAAAAGATCACCAGGATGTTTCATCTGTGTAAAATCAGAGAAGCTTTAGGATCATGTTATCGAACAGCCAAGTGTCTTTTGTTAATTCTTACCCTGTTTTGCTATGCATTCTGTACTTAGAAACTCTACCAGAATAAAAAAAACCAAAACCTAAATGTCACCATCCGTTTATGTGTGGAAAAATTACAGTTTTCATGTTCTTCTGAATTGTTCAATTAATAAAGTCTTCTCCTTTTTACAGCCATTTTTATAATTATGAAAAATTTCATCTTTTACTGTGGATTAGCTTTGGGATTTCCATTTTATGTGATAGAAATCTGGGGCCAAATTTTAGTTATTGCAGCTAATCATGTCTGAAGGAGTAGTATTAATTTAGTTGAACACTGTAGGAGTTGAAGTGGTCATTTTTGGAAATGTGAACCCTCTAAACATTACTGTATAGGTAATGTATAATAGTTCAGATAGTAATGACTGATTCAACGTGGCAGATTTAATTACTTTAGGGGGTTTGATATGTGCGTGGAGGGATGCTATGGAAGTGACAGTCTGTTTGGACCACTGCATTCAACAGCAGCCTTCATGTCAAACTGTGTTAAAAAGTCTTTAAAAGCCATTTCTGTGCTGAGGGCTTTCTGTCGTTTTGTTTGAGAAGAATTAAATTAGTCTAAGAAGTAGAATTTTAGGAAGAACGCAGAGTGCTTTGATTTCAGTTACTTTGTCGTCAGTCCTTAAACTAAAGCGTTTGTGTAAGTCTTCCGTGACATTTAAGTAGCAGCACACATGCCAGTACTTCTGTTCCTCAGTAACGGGTATGTTATTGGCTAGCTACACTCTTCATACTGAGATGGGGCATGTGCGAACAAATGCAAATGGGTGCTGCTGGTCAAAACGAACTTTTGAATATTAGGAAAGAAAGAAAAAGAAAACACCTGTAAATGTATTTAACTATGCTGTTTAGAGATCCAGAACAAAGAAGCCATAGCATTGTGAGTACTTTCAGAACAGTAACTCTGTGAGTGTAGCACTTGCATTGGATATTTCTGATTCTTATATGGCTGCCTGTTATTCAAGTCATTGTTTTGTATCATCAGTATCCATAACACTGCCTGAGAATAAGAGATTTGAAGGTGTTTTCTTCACATAGAATCATTTGGGTTGGAAAGGGCCTTTAGGATCATCTAGTTCCAACCCCCTGCTATAGGCAGGGACACCTCCCTCTAGACCAGGTTGTTTGAATGAAACATTGTTCTCCAAATTGCTGAACCACATTGGTTGGATTTCGTGATCCTGAGAGTGATTCCAACCCAGGTGATTCTGGTTTTGAACACAGAATAAACAGAAGATATAGAAAATGCATGTTTAAGGCTTCTGGTTCCAGATCAGAGTTTCTCAGATCTAAACCAAAACGATGAGCAGTATAAACTTGCTATTTTTCCCAATATATGTTTGACATACATGACATATCATTTTCTCTGCCTGATAAAAGAGAAATACAGTCCTGTCTTTTACTTAATTTTGTTCAAATATGTATGAACTGCTATTCCAACTGTTTCTAAATTTGGTATTAATGAACGTTAAAGTGATTTGCAAACACGTTTTCCAGTTTTCAGATTTTTATGTACTGATACTTTAAACATGTAGGGAAAACATCAGGAACAGACATTGGCTGAAATCAACAGTAATGTGATTTGCTTTCATTGTTGGTTGAGCTAATTTTCACATACCTGGTAAACTCTCAGCTCCTCTGTGCCTGCTTTAAATCACTTACTTTTAGTGACCATGACTGTATATAATGATCCAGATGAGAGCTCACCAAGATCTTACAGCACAGTATTTTGTTCTGCATATCTACTAGGTTTCTGCGTATCTACTAGAAATACATCATCTAATCCATCCTTAGGATGTTGCTTGCCTTTTTCAGGGAGTGAGGACACTATGGATCATACGATTGATGAGATATTTGGGCTCACAGCTCAGGAGGTCCTGTTAATCCCTAGATACTGAGAACTGTCATGTTGTTCCAGTAAAGCCCATTCTATTACTTCATTCCATGAGTTCATCCAGTTATTCCTCTGCCACACCAATCTGGCTCAGTATAGATAACACTCTCCAGCTTCATATCACCAGCATGATTGCTAATGGAAATACTAAAAGACCTATTCTGAGACATGTTTCAGAAACAGTGCCTCTCTTTGCTGGAGTTGCTTTTTGCACTGTGCTCATTATCCGCATGAAGTCCATACTCACATTGCTTGTGCTAATGATGCTGACAGAAGATCCTGCTAACACCGAGGTGGTGAATACGACTCCTCCAGCATGTTGCATAAAGAGTAGCAATTACAATTAAATTATATGGAGAACAAGGATATAGCTAGCCTGTTCTGATAATGATATATTTCTCTGTTGTGAAGGTGATGCTTTCAGATGTGCATTAGACTCATTACAGTTTCATTGCATACAGTCTTGAGTCCAAAAAAAGTCATTTCTAATTAATCTAGAAAACGTATGCAGGATGTGTGTTATTGTGGATGTGGGCATACCTTTGGTGGATGAAGGTAATGTGAGGAGAAACTGAGGGTTGCTGATTGCTTTGGAAAAGCCATTAGCCACAACATATAGCCACAATAATTTTCTAAACTAGAGAATTTGTAGGAAAAAAGAATAGTAGTTCAAACATGCCCATAAGTGCTAATTCCGTCTACGTTTTATCAGGGAATGTTATCAATACAAACAACATTAGCATAATAAAAGAGTAGTTTTGAAGGGAAGTTCAAGGCAGTGACAGGGCAGAGTATCTTTTCAATCTTCAGCTCACTTTATTTTTTCCTTATCAGTTTGTTGTTTAGAGAAGAAAAAGTTGTGGTTGAAGGAAGGAAAGAACAATAGTTTTTCTATGCCAAGTGGAAGAATAAAGAAATTCACATAGAAGCTGGCTGCAAGCACTGTAAAATACATCAATTGTCTGAAAAAAAACTTAGGGGAAGTGTCAGATGCTCACTCTTCCTTCCTGAGATCATTTTGAGGCTCCTTTCTGGGCAATAATAGAGTAGTAAATCTCAGTTGTATTTCACTAGCCGCTCTGCACTTGTTTAGCACAGATGTTATCTAAACTACCTTGTTTGTAGCACTTTCCATCACTTATTAGCAATGTGTATCTCATTCAATTAATCCTTTCTTATTTCCTTGCCTGCTCCTTATGTCTTCACCAGATGTACTTGCAATATATCACTGAACTTCAGGTTAAGCTTTTTTGTGCTTTTTACTAGTATTTCTTCTTTTATTCCCTATGTTAATTCCTTTGTTGGCAATGTCAGCAAGTAAACTAAACAATGCAGGTGCCTACAGAGTGTACATAGTCTAAAGAGGTATTTTTTGAACTTTATAGACTGATGTCAAGCATTATGTTGAATATAATTCATTTACTATAAACAGTTTTGCTGATCTCAGGGACCTGTTAGCAAGATTTTCCAATGTCAGGAAACTGCTTTAAAGTGCTTAACATAACCTGTTATGAAGAAATAGTTCCTTACACCTTTTATTCCTTCATGCACTGTAAAAGTTCAGAATAAATCACAATTAAGAATGTAGCACCTTAATATTTAATTTTGTACTTTAGGCAAATATAGTTTTTAATATCCTATTTAGATCTTAGAGCGTTAGAAGAAAAACAGAAAACAGCAAGATGCCCACAACATGTTGGATATCCCACATTCTTTTTTAAAATCCCAAATTTTTGTTATCATTTGTGTGGTGTTCTTCCATTTCACCAAATGTTCTCACTCATGTTGTTGGAAAGAGAAGTTGTCCTGTCACATCCTCTGTCAAAACAAGTTATTAAAAAAAAAATGCTTTGCATGGCTGTTTTCTTTGTACATGAAGGAGTCCACTGCTGAAGAATGAATGGCAAGCTGAAAATGCAGAGTGAACACACCTACAGTTGCGTCTAAATAGAAACTCTTCTAAAAGAAAAGGATGGCAATTTTTACAACAAGCAGTGCATCACACTTAACGGCTATCTCTGTGAAATAATTACAAGAGAACAAAAGGTATTTTGATTCACATATGTTGCCCGTTCTAAGAGAAGCCCATGCCATTAAAAAAAAAAAAAAAAA
>PPHD01007495.1:0-10731 GCA_002909625.1 Bambusicola thoracicus
GGAGCCATGCTCCACCCCTCCTTGACCCCATTTAAGGGCTGACTCTCCAGGAGGAAGGATCTCTCTCTGGAGATCCTCCCTTTGGGAACTTTTCTGTGAGCTGAAGATACTGGTAAGATCTTTATTCTGCTCTTACTTTGTAACAGTACAATTATTTCCATCTAATACTGCTTATGCTAGCTGTAACATCCACACAAATAACTTTTCAAAAGATTTTTATGCTACTGTTCAGATTTAGAATATCTTAATTTTTTTTGCATGTTGTCTAAATTACTCATATTCAAGAGACTGCTGGTAATTATGTTTTATATGACTGGGCCCAACGTATTTTTTGTTAGTGACTTGAAAAATAGTAAGAGACAAAAAATGAAATAGAATATGTCCACTGAAAGGTCTGTCCAGCCTCTGGTGAAGAACCTTTTCCTACTAATCAACTTGATACATTCTTGACGCAGCTTCATGCCTTTCCCTCAGATCCTATCCTATTATTGTCACCAGAGAGGACATTAGCACCCAATTAATACTCCTCTTTTAATAGAGATCACCTTCTTGTAACTACACTTAATTCTGAAATATAGTGACAATGTCATTATAATATATTCATACACTTAAAATTATGCTTAAGTATTTGTCACTTTTTCTCCCTCCCTTCCTTCCTTCCTTCTCAAACACAAAAACTTACCACTAATGGAGAGAGTACAAAATCTATTAAAAATCCCAATCACATTTTTTTCTTTCATGTTTGTCTTAGCATGAAGTATTTTACTTTTTGTTTTGTTTAAAATTAGCAAACAAAATGAAGCACTAATTTATCTAAGAACAAAATATTTACTGTGCAAACAACTGCCTTGACAACATGTGTAATCCTAGCAGGAACTGCATGGTATTTATATAAGAAAACTAGCTCCCTAGGCAGGAAGGTCTCACAAGCAATCCAAGACTTATAATAATAAAAAATTAAACAAGCAACGGCAGCTACAACAGAAGAAAAATACAAAATACAAAAGGGTCAATTAGCAGATGATAACATCAGTTTATAAGAAGCACAGTTATATCAGTGTAACAAGCAGTTCAGTAGGTATATACAATTAATCCATAAGGTTTAATATGTATTAGAACACATTAATTAGTTCTGTATGTGATCAGTTAGAAATAGATTCTGTGTTTCAGTATGTGCATGTAGGGTACAACCTTTCCAAAGTAGCTGCTAATTTACCAAACTGTGTAGAGTCAAGATTTTCAGAGTAGTATTCACAAAAGATAGTATATTGATCAGAAAGCTAGATATAGTAATATTTTAGGCATGGTTTATCCTGAAATTCATCAGGACTAATGCATTTTCCACTTTCAAATCAAAGAAAAACCTTCCTCAACTCAAAGGTTAATTATCCTTATGGAACTATAACTGTTTTGTAAGATAATGTACCTTTTCCAAAATTGGAGCATCAAATCCTTTGAAATAGGTCTAGATACAGAGCACCTCTCCTATTTTAGCAGTTTTTAAAATACACACCTGGTATAGAAGTCCTTCACTCGAATCTGCTTCTCTTCAGAGATACTTGATCACTTAGACCATGACAGTGTCCTAAGCTACAGGCTGCTCTGAGGCATTCCTTTCATCTATTTTTGTTCCATATCCCCAGTAAAAATTTCTTCTTGGTAGAAAAAGTTCAGACTTGCTTTTAGGCATGTGACTTTATAGGGATTATGTATAAAGTATTCTGGAATTATCATTTATGCAACATTAAGAACAGTTAGTAATACTCAATGCATGATATAATCTAATCTATTGTGTACTGCTAGACACAGCCATGAGAGTTCATCTTTTTGATTTAAAGAGCACCAAGTCTTCAGAAGACTCTAAGGGAACACTATTACTTGCAAATTCTGGGAGGATCTGTTCATGCAAGGTGCATTCAAATTATTAGTGAGGGAGTACACTACATATGAACTAAAGTCCTGAACTGAACCATCAAATAAGCACTTCAAAGACAAGAAAATGACAAGGTCAAGCAAGCAGAGTACT
The DNA here is from genome assembly GCA_002909625.1 of Bambusicola thoracicus. Classification (NCBI taxonomy): domain Eukaryota; kingdom Metazoa; phylum Chordata; class Aves; order Galliformes; family Phasianidae; genus Bambusicola; species Bambusicola thoracicus. The sequence continues at coordinate 2,027 of PPHD01007495.1, forward strand.
GAATATGATGCAAGTTTCCATATCTGCCACAGAAACCCAGTTTCTGAGAGTACTTGACAGTTTTCAATAAATAAAAATAAAGAGAAGAAGATAGTTAAGGGAAATTTCTAGTACTTCTACAGTCTGTGAAAAAGATTGTAATTGATAAAAGCATAAGAAAAATAAGCCACTTTGAAAGAATCAGAGGAAAATGAAAAGGCAAATACTCCTGGATACCCGCCCTAACACCTGTTATTAAGCACTCATATTGTTTTATTCTCCAAAACTTGTTGCTCATGTAAATTAAGGGTTGGTTTATTGTTATCAATGCATTCAAACTTGAATAATAAATGCTTAGTTATAAACACTTTTTTTTCCCCATGCATGACGAGGATGAGGATAATCTGGTTTGATACAGTAGACCAGAGATTGAAAATAAGCATGAAAATCTCATCTGAGACATCCCACTGGAGTAGGAATTGTATTTCCTGCTCCACTGAATACAAAATAGGAAATAAACAAATACTTCAACAGAGCTTGTTTCATTCTTTTCAGAGTTCCGTTCTTTGTTTGACTATGCTGGCCCAGTTATCTTTGATTATTTATCTAACTATTAGTTGATTGATTGATGCAAAGGGATCATTCTGTTCCAGTGAAAACTTGAATTTTAATAATCAGCAGGAAAAGCATATATTAATTCTTTAAGCACTTAGCTATTTGTTCCAAAGTTATAATTGCACCACCTTTAGTTGGACGGAAACTGACCTGCAAGAAAAAGCTTGTGAGCATATACTAGATTATTACCAGTCTAGTGAGCAAAATACACTGAAAAGCAAGCATTTGTGTATGCTGGTGGGGCTAGGTAGCAGATAACAGCCACAGAAGTCCTCAACTCCTTTAAGACTAGGTGACTAGGTCAATTTCAGGCAAATAGTACTTTCCATTTTAGTGCCATTTCAGATATTTTCTAGGTGCCCTCACAAACCAGACTCTAAAGGATTGTTTCTTTCCTTTATGGGCATATTAAAACAGTTTTACCAAGTAGGATTGTAAAGAAATTATAAAAGAAGTTATATATATATTACTCTTATTTGTAACTTCTATGTAATTACTACTATACTACTATATTACTACTTCTCTGAAAGGTTGGTCAGGCACTGGAATGGGCTGCGCAGAGAGGTGGTAGAGTCAGCAAGCCTGGTGGTGTTCAAAGAGCATTTGGATGTTCTGTTGAGGGACATGGTTTAGCGAGAACCATTGGTGGTGGGTGAATGGATGGACTGGATGATCCTGTGGGTCTTATCCAACTTTAGCGGTTCTATGATTCTATGATATAAAGTTACAAAAATAAAAAAAATAAAAAAAAAATCCAAGCAAGAAACAAAAAAGTATTTAATTTCATTCTTAAATAAATGTTTTTTTCAAAGTATTCTTGAATTCTTCTTCCTGTTTTTTATATTTCTGTACTTATTTTCACTGCTTCAAACAAGTCCTAGAACATGCTTTGTCTATCACATTCCTTAATATATCTGTTTGTAAGAACTTGAATTTCTAACAATCAACTTGTATCAACTCATAGTCTGACATTCTTAGGATTGTAGAATTACAGAATCATAGAATTGTTAAGGTTGGAAAAGACCACTAAAATCACCTAGTTTAACTGTCAAGACATCACCAGCATGCTTACTAAACCTGTCACTCAGTACTACATCTACCCTTTTCTTGATCTCCTCTAGGGATGTTGACTCCACCATCACCCTGGGCAGCCTGTTCCAATGCCTGACCATTCTTTTGGAGAAGAAATTTTTCCTAGTATCCAATCTTAACCTCCCCTTGTACAACTTAAGGTCATTTCATCTCATCCTGTTGCTAGCTACCTTGGAGAAGAGGCTGACTTCCACCTCACCACAACCTCTTTTAAGATAGTTTTAGAGACCAGTAAGGCTTCCCCTGAGCTTTCTCTTGTTCCAACTAAACAATTCCTGTTCTTTCAGCTGCTCCTCATAATACCTGTGCTCCAAATCCTTAAACAGCTTAACTGCCCTTCTTTGGGCATACTCCAGGGCCTCAATGTCTTATTTCTAATGAGGGGCCCAAAACTGAACACAGTACTTGAGGTGTGGCCTCACCAGAGCTGAACAGGGGGGGATGATCATCTTCCTGATCCTGCTGACTATGGTAGGTCTGATACAACACTTGTCCACCTGGGCACACTTCTAGCTCATGTTCAGCTGAGTGGCACCCAACACCCTTGGATACCTTTTCTCCACACAGCTTTCCAGTCATTCTGTCCCAAGGCTATAGCACTGCATGGTGTTGTAGCAACCAAAGTGTTGGACTTGGCACTTGGTCTTGTTAAAGCTCATACACTGGACTCAGACTGTCAATCCAGCCTATTCAGACCCCTCTATAGGACCTTGCTACCCTCAGACAGATGAACAGTTTGTTCCAGCTTGTCTTCTGTAAGCTTACTGAAGGTACACTCAAATTCCCCCCTCCACATCATCTATAGAGATGATAAACTTTACTGCCACCAGTATTGACCCCTGGGGAACACCACTAGTGTCAGTTGGATTAAACTCCACCTCTTTCTGAGCCCTAGTGTTCAGCCAGATTTTTTCACTGCTGAAGTTGTAGATTGACGCCTTCTTCAGGAGAATACTGTGGAATACAGTCAAAGCTTCAATAAAGTCAAGATAAACTACATCCACAGCCTTTCTCTAATTCAAGAACTTGGTCTAAATAAAAAGCTTTCAAATCTGCGTTTGTTGAAGGCAAGAATGAAACATTTGTAAAGTTAAATGTAACATCTCCTAAGACCTAAATTGCATTTCAGTCATCCATTTTCCAATAAAACACACCACAGTTAAGCATTAAAAATTGATATGATGAATGTATATTCTCTTCTGGCAGCACTCATGTAACCACATCAAATTTGAGAAATTTAGGATGTTTTTGTTTCAATGAAGAGTCTTAATGTAAATGAGATACATCTGAGCCCAGACTTAATCATCTATCCTGGACAGTATTTCTTAGATCACATGCCACTTCACATGCAATGATTTTTCCTAATTAGAACAGGAATCTTTGCAAAGAGACTGAGTAATTTACAGCGCTGCTTCACTAAGAGCTAATCACTATATTTCATTAATGTTATTAATAGGTATTTTGGAAGATTAAGAACAGAAGATGGGAAAGAAGATTTTGATGAAAATCACTGGTAAAATTAGAGGGAATCATTACAGGGTTTTGATTAAAGCTTGTTTCATTTCAGTGATATCAGAAATGAAAATCATTATTATTAATGAAATCGACTGACTTTAAGATTTTGTCACCTATGAGTTTATAAAAGAAAAGGCTCATAAATGCAGAAGGAATGACCAATGGTCTGATTTTAAAGTTCTGATTTTGTTAACTTAATACCAACTTATTTTCTCTGTCCATGATTTGAAGGTTTTTAGGACACTGCTAGAATGCTCATCTTCTCTGTGAGATGAAAAATTCTGAAAACACCAGGAAGTTCAAGAAAGATCATCCAATGTAACCCTGTTATTTCACAACAACTAGCTGCATGTCTTCTTGCCAATAAGATGTAAATGAAGAAAAATATAAGCTGTCTAAAGAACCTGCTTTGCTAGCTGAAAACTCCTGCCTAGAATGCTGGAGAAATATTTTCTTGATCATATGTGTTTAGTATCAGCAAACTATGGCCAGAGCACAGTCCAAAAGATTTATGAAGCCATCCCTGCATACTTGTTTTTGATGACTGTCTGGATATTTTCATTTCAGATACAACTTCAAGAATATGTACTACATGCACATACAGACATAAATACTTTGTTCAGTAGCTATTTTAGATATTGAACAATTTTATGCAACTTCATTAAATTATGAATTAAAATCCACAGTACTAATGCTATAGAAAACTCTTTGGAATATATAATATCAAGATCAACATTAGAAAGCATATCAATCTCTAATGTAATTTTCATGACTGAATTTCAGAAAGGAAGTTATACTTCTGAATAGCTCTTCAGCTATGTTCCTTCGTATTTTTGTTAATAAAGAAGGATCTTACTAGTGAGAGATTCAGGACGGTATAAACAAGTTGCTGAGCTCCATATACCGTATGCTATAGCTGTTGATTATGTCCTTGTTGGCATTTTCTGCATGTGGGAATATTATCCTCTCAAATTCATTATGCTTCAGTTAACATGTACTGTGTTAATTGGCATGTGACACCTTCAAAATCTGTTCCGAGGCAATATTCTTAAATAGTTCTTTTTCATATGAGCAAATGTATTCAGTGGGCCTGACATTTAAAAGAATGTAACAATACAGTTCTTCTCTTCCCCAACGTTTTATTTTAAAAAATCACATTAGTTTGAATTTGTTTCATCTTTTCTTAAACTATGATTATTTCTAGCTCATTGTGATATCATTCATGTCATATCTAATTATTTATTATAAAAAATAGGGTTTTTTAAATGTAACTTTTGCAAAATAACCAAATGTAACTTTTGCAAAATAACCAAAGCAACTTATTCCACTTAGAGATATCAACTAAAATCAAACATTAGTAGAAGACAGGAGTATGCACGCAGTGTTCTGCAGAAACAGTGAGATTTCATATATTTAAGAAATGACATCTCAATTACAGTGCTACAAGTACAGACTGCAGAAAACAAGTAGGATATATCCGAAGATCCTAGGATGAAAACAATAATAGCTCTGTCATAAGAAAAGACAGTAACAGCTTTATCACCAGCTCCCTCTAGAGAAGAATTGAGTGAAGAGTTTAAGAATCATCTCATTTAAATAAGGCATCAAAATGAGCTTTCCAAGTTGGAGCATAATCATGCAGAAATGCTTGTATTTTTAATGCGCACCGATAGACATCTCCAAAGGATGGCTTAGATCTCAGATGAATTGAATCATCTTGTTAGACAGCACCATGTTTTTGACAGTATTTGGAAGCCAAAGCCTACTTGTTTTCGTGCTTAAGACTAAGAGGATTTTCTGAGGCCTAACATTTTAAGTATGTATGTCACTCTTAAAGAAACAACAGATACAAAGATCACAGAAGCATTCGAGAGAATAAATTCAAGGCTAGAAACCACTGTTTTTCAACAAACACCACAATTAGCTATGCATTTTAATCAACTATGAACAAGAGCCAGCATACTGCATCCATAAAACTGCGTGGCTATCTAAAATGTGTCTATTTTTCATCTTGCTTCATGTTGCTTTCCTTCATATGCACTTCCATGTCAGATGCTAATTTGTGAGACTCCCCCTCTACTGCCATTTGTCACATGGAAACAAAATGTAATGGAATATTGGTGGGAAGGTTCAACCTCTACTGCCATACCACCAACATCCACCTCTGATGTCAAGGGCCAACATAATAAAATTGAAGACATTCCATTTGGAACAGCTCTCATGAGGTTTTTTAGTCTTGTAATCACTCATTGTAACATTTGGGGTTTCTTTTGGAGGTTGAAGTGGTTTTTTTTTTGTTTGGTTGCTTGTTCGTTTTTGTGTGTGTGTTTCTGCTTCTGGATCTAAAAGAGATAAACAGTAACAAATCTCCAATCTACTTACATTTGTTATCAGCTCTATTAACATGTCTACTCTTCGACCACTTTTTCTCTGTGCTAACATGACATTTTCATTTTCTTATTGTGGTATAAGTTGGTACTTGGTTTATCTTCCTTGAAGTCTGTGAGTTCTTGCTGTATCTTATGCTCAGAAATGTTATTTTTGCCTTTTTCAGTATAAAAATAAAAACCATAGAATAACCAGTGTATGCCAAATACAGAATATCACTGTTACTAGCAAAGCCTATTTATTCCATATTAAAGAATCATAGAATCTTTTGAGTTGGAAGGGACAATTAAAATTAATCTAGTCCAAATCCCCTGCAATGAACAGGGACATCTGCAGCTAGATAAGGTTGCTCAGAGCCTGGTCCGGCCTGACCTTGAATGATTCTTGGGACAGGGCATCCACCACATCTCTGGAGAAAAAGTGTACAACTTCTATCTGTTTTAGAGATATGAATCAGACATTTTTCTCAAGAAACTACAAATTTAGTCTGACTAGTTGTTATTTATGTCTGTAATAAACAAGATGGATTTAATTTCTCACAAGGAAAAACAAGTATTTCCAAAACTTATTGAAAAATTCTTCTGAAAATTCTAGTTTGAGTTAGCACTGCACTGTGCCCTTCCCTTGTCCTAGTTTTGGCTGAGACAATGCTAAAAGTACACCAATGGTTTGTTTTTTTTCTAAATGATGGGTGTGTGCCTATGGCTGGGCCAGGAAGGAGCTGCTGCCGCAATGGTATAGGGCAGGGGGAAGGACACATTGTGAGCTACGCAGGGCTGCATGTAGCTCACATGATGTGGGTTGGACACCAATGGACTAGATCAATGGTCCACATCCAGTTGCATGGCATTCGTAAAGCTAAATGACAAGTGCTGTATCCTGGTCACAGCAACTCAATGCAGAGATACATCCTCAGAAAAGAGTAGATAGAAAGTTGCCTGACAGCAAATAATCTGGAGATGCTGGCTATCAGTCAGATTAATATGAGCCAGTAGTGTATTCAGGTGGCCAAGAAGGCTAGAAGCATCGTGGACTGCATCAGAAATAGTCTGATTAACAGGACTAAGGAAGGGATTGTCCCTCTGTATTCAGCATTGGCAAAACTGCACCTTGAATATTGTGTTCAGTTTTTGGGCTTCTCTCTACAAGAAAGATATTGAGTTGTTGGAAGGTGATCAGGGAATAGCAATGAAGCTGATAAAGGATTAGAAAACAGGACATATGGGGAGCAGATGAGGGAACTGAGCTGGGAAAGGAGGATACGTCATCACCCTCTACCAGTACTTGAAAGGAGGTTGTAGAGAGGAGGCAGTCAGTTTTCCTAAGGTGACAAATGATAGGACATGAAAGAAACAGCCTCAAGTTGCACCAAGAGAGGTTTAGAGTAGGCTGTCAGGAAGACTTTTTTCAGAGTAGGATTCATTAGCTATTAAATAGGCTGCCCAGAGAAGTGGTAGAGTCATCATCTATTGAGATATTTAAAAGATAAGTGGATATAGAACTTAGGGACAGAGTTTAATGGTGGACTTGGTAGTGTTACGTGATAGGTGGTCTCAATCTTTTACAGTCTTAATGATTCTATGGCTCTGCTGTCATTAATACTGAAATAAGCATGAAAAGATCAAAGACTGTGAAACAGTGTAACTTCCCACCCCATGCAAGCGCAATGTTATCAGTCTACAGAAATCCCCAAAGTGCAAATATTCTCTAGGTAGCCATATTTTCTACAGTTAATTCAACTTCCATATTTCACATTGCTTATACTGTATATTCTAAAACTAATTTTCCTTTTCCACATTTCCCTTATGTTTCATATCCAAGAGAATTTCAGCCGAGCCTATAAATTGCCTTTTAGTGGAAGTTAATGATACAGTCACCATGAGAAATTTGAGCACTTCAACCTGAAAACACAGTTATATGAAGGGAGAGTTTTCTCACTCCATTTTTTGTGCAGGGTGTTTCACATAACAAAAGAAAATTTCTGTTTCTTTCCCTGTTTTACCATCTTTTGCACTTTGGCTGGTTGCATACATTTCAGTTGGCATTAAACCTTACACTGTTTGTATCCTGCACCTACATAGCAGAACTGTACCTTTAGAGCAGAAGAGGTATGTGAGAATACATTCTTGGTAAAATTGGCAGACAATTCTTTGTTAGTAAAAAGACTTTAGCATTAATTTTAACTGAATGAAAAATGATCAGATTCCAACTTCACCCATCTGGTAGTTACACATTTTTCCAAACTCATGAACAGAACACATATTTTCAATATAATTAATGAAAGAACTATCCAATCAAGCAGGAGGTTCACTACCTCTTAAGGAAAATGTCTTAGAGACCACAACTAGCTAATAAAAAAACTTCATATCACATGCCACTGATTATAAAAATAGTCTATAGTTAGACATTAAGTAGTAATTTTGTACAATATTGATGCATACTTATCTTACTATATTTTAAAATTCATTTATTTGATATCTTAATGGGACCACTTTTTGAGCTTGCAAAAGAGCTATTTTAGGCTATAAACTACAAATTCAATATATGAATAAGGTAGGTATTGCCACTATTTTAACTAAAATAAATAAATATATATTTCTGGGAATTAATATTTTTAAATGTTGTAGCAGATAATTTGATGTTCTAAGTGAAACCAAACATCATTGTTAGCAAGCAGAAAAGCAGCAAGAATAATTCAAAACTTCAACTTTTCTTTCCAAATTGAATTCCTTGTATGGAAGGGTTATTTTATTGAAACATGCATTCCTGATAGACACATAGACAGAAAACTAAATAAGATATAGTCATAAGATTAATATTTTGATTTACAAAATTATGTAAGAGAGGCAAGCACATCCTAAAGAAGTTTCAAGAGCTTGATGAAAATGTAGGAAATACTGATAAAACTGGCATTCAACATACTCATAAATAGCTTGGAAGCAAATGTCATTAATGAAGTTAGAATGTTTGCTATTAATACAAATAGCTATAAGACAGTTTTTTTTAAAAAAGGCTGTGAAAAAGTTCGAGAGAATCTCATTGTGAGGGGGAGAAGACTGGCTAATAAAATGAAATATCAACAGCGATGAAGTGACTCAAGTGAAAAAAAAAAAAAA
>PPHD01007495.1:10900-23004 GCA_002909625.1 Bambusicola thoracicus
AAAAAATCTGTATGAAATGTTAGCTTTATAATTAGCTATCATGTTTTGAGAAGGAGGTCTTAGAATTACCAAGGATAGTTAACTGGAGAAGTTAGTTCAGTGGTCAAAAGCAGTAATATTTCTTCTAATATATACAATAGTTTATTTCCATCCACAGTCTTTTGCCTAAACCCCGAAAATATTTGTAACAGTTTTTTTTTGTTGTTGTTGTTGTTTTTAATTTTTTCACAATGAAAATTTGTAACACAATGATTCTGGAATCAAGGTTTCTTATTCAAACGTGTAACTGACATCTTCTACATTTATAAAATCAATAAAATGATCAGAAGAAACTTCCGTGGAGAACATCTGGCAGCCAAGATGGATTCCCTTCATTTTTGTTGATATCAATTATGGTTTGCACGTGAGATCACACAGGCCCTAATTCAGCCAGCTTCCAGAGTAAGTGACTAATTTTAGATAGATAAGCAGTTTTCAGCAGGGTAACTCAAGTGTTTACACATACACACCCCACACCCACTAGAAACCTGAGTACAGCTATACTAGAAGAGGAAGAATATATGAAGCAAGCAAAAATAGGATATAATAATAAAAGAAAATATTTTAGATTTATATCTATTGACAAGCTATTGCTAAAACCTTATTCCGAAGGGTTGCAAAGAAGGATATATCACTGCCTAGTCCATGAAATATTACCCCGAGCTCCCTTTACTTGCTGATTCCAGCTGTACTTGTCGAGGTTGGAAGGCTTTCAGCTAGAAGTATCCAATATTTATACATGCTTTAAATCTTCCATAACAACAGTTTAAGAAATTGTTGTGTATCAGCTCCTACAATTTAACAGTTAAACGCTCTTCCAAAGACTGAAATTGCTGTTCAGTCCCACTGTAAAGAAAGAGATTATATATATCCTGTCATGCACCAGGCATCACTCTGTTCGCTGGTCAAGGGAAAGGATCCTTCTACTCTGTGCTAGTGCAACCTCACCTTGAGCACTGCATCCAGTTTTGGGCACCACAATACAAGAACAAAACACTATTAGAGGGCGTCCAAAAGGGGGCTATGTAGATGGTGAAGGGTCTATGTATGAAGACATAAGAGGAGCAGCTGAGGTACCTTGATTTGTTCAACCTAGAGAAGAGGAGGCTGAGGGAAGGCCTCATGGTGGCCTACAGCTTATCACAGAGCAGAGGGGCAATGCTGAGATCTGCTCTCTGGTGATGGTGGCAGGACCTGAGGGAACAGAATGGAGCAGTGGCAGAGGAGGGTCAAGTTGGATGTTAGGAAAACATTCTTCACCAGAGGATGGTTGAGCCCTGGAACAGGTTCCCCAAGGCTGTGGTCATTCCTCAAGCTGCCAGAATTCAAGGATTTGGATAATGCTCTCAGACAGAGTTAGATTTTTTGGTAGTCCTTTGTAGAATTGGCAGTTGGACTCAACAATCATGGAATCATATAATCATAGAATGGCCTTGGGTTGAAAAGGACCATAATGATCATTGAGTTTCAACCCCCCTGCTATGTGTGGGGTCGCCAACCACTAAACTGGGCTGCCCGGGACCACATCCAGCCTGGCCTTGAATGCCTGCAGGAATGGGGCATCCACAACCTCCTTAGGCAACCTGTTCCAATGCATCACCACCCTCTGTGTGAAAAACTTCCTCCTAATGTCTAACATAAACCTATTCTGTCTTAGTCCTTTGAGGGTCCCTTCAAATTCTGAATATTCTGTTCTAGTCTGTTCTGTTTTGTTCTATTCTATTCTGTTCTTTTCTGCTCTGTTATTCTGTTCAGTTCTTTTCTGAATACAACACAGAGAATTCATACTGTTTTCATCCACACATATCCTTCCTAATTATACACTCATACCTGAAAGGAGATTAGGAAAAAAAAACAGAAAGGAAACAGAAGACAGTGGGAAGACTGTTTAAAGACAAGGAGTGCTATCAGATGACAGAATCCATGTGAAAGGGCAAACCTTGAGAATAATACTTCCTCAAAATACTTCACAGCTAATCAGCAAGGACAATGCTAATCATTTAGGCAGAGTTGCAATTGGTGTCTATTTTTATAAGTAACAAAATCACCAATTTAGTATCAAGGATCATGAAGTTAGTTTTATCCATTAATGCAACATGATTAAACTAACTAGCATGATTCTGTTGGGTAACTAATATCCCCAAATGAATGGTACCTGTGTCTACACCCTTCCTATACAATGCACACTTTCTTTGGAATGCACAGGATTGGTCTGTTAACACAGACATTTATCATGTTACCTTTCTATATTTGACTGTCGTGTTGATGACATATTCTAGAGTTACGGCTTGTTTCTTTCAGAATCCATGAGCTTTACTCAGATATTTTTCTATGGTAATATCTGAAAAAATATATCTGATGAACACTATAAAACTATTACATAATTAAACAGATTAAAAAAAAAAAGCAGAGAAATAAACAAAAAATAAAAAGCATAAATACTTACTTACTAATGGGAGACAATGTTTCAAACAAACAAAATAAGAGTCATGTTATGTTTGACTTCTTATCACTGATCTAGAATTGAGTTCAGTGAAACATATGAGCCTGAAATATAAAATTCATCGCTCAGTTTAATGTTAGGAAATAACACTAACTCTGTATAAATGCTTATTTAATAATTTAATAATTAATAATGCTTTATTTAATAATTTTCTTCCTCTGGAAATACTATCTCCCTTTCTTCTCATATAGAAACTAATAACATTATTTATTTCCTATTGCAAATATCCCTCGTTTTGCAAATACTGCTTAAATTTTCACTCAGAATCTAACTGAAGAATAAAATCAAGCTAAAAACTGACTATAATTTTTCTCAACATGTTATTTATCTGGAAGCTTGACATTTCTTTTTAAGACCTGAACAAAAATCGTACTCCTGAAAGCTTATTTCCAATCCTACCAATCTGTCAACTATTACGTCTCCAAAAAAATTTTGTCTTGAAGCATAAAAATGCTGAAGATTTTTAACTTAACAGTAACTATCATGGTAAATCGGGAAAATATCCGTGTCTTGAAATATACACCTAGAACAATCACCTGCACTGAATGAGACATATTATACTATTACTTTAAATTAGATTGCAAAAGAAAGATAAACAGTAAGTGAGTAAATAGACCATGCAGTCAACATTACAGAAGGAATTAGGTGTGGATCTACTGAGTCAAGTGCAAAATCCTTTGCAAGGGAATCTCAGGACATTTGATATAATCGTTAAGAAAGATACAGTAATGATGTCACTAATGGAGTTTATTTGGCTTCGCTACTAGAGATAAAGTCTTCTGGAGTACCCAAAGGAATTTGCTGTCAACAATTTTTGAAAACAGCATACCTCTTGGCGAAGTCCTTTTGCTGTTTTTTCCCCATTTCATCACCAATATAAAGACAAAACGGGGAATTTATTTCATCTTATCTTATTGATCCATGAATACTGACTCGGGCAAGTAAAGGTATTATTATCTTCCCTTTAATATTTCAGGTCATGTTTCTTTCACAAGATCTGATAATGTCCTTGTTGTCCTTACTCTAGTCCTGCTAAACATTTTACTTTTTTTGTTGTTTGATTTGAGGAGAAGTTTCTATAACTCAATAGTAATCAATTTCTGTAAAATAAAGTATGTTAGCAAATAAATTCTTGGTTAGGCACAGAGGTACTCTACTGGTGATCATTAATCTAATTATTATGATTGATAATATAACTGCAAAAGTTTATATGGTTATTTTTAGGAGGAATTCTAACTTCTCTTTCTGAGAACTTACACTGGTGACTGAAGAGTGTAGATATGAAAGAATGGAAATGTATTCACTTGAAACAAGTTGGCTTTTTTGTTTATCTGTTTTTTGTTATTTTTAACTTAATAAACTGATGTGGAAAAGATCTGTATTTACTCTGATCTTTAATCTCCCTTTTAAAATACTAGAAATACGTATTTTGTGTTCTTGTGATAAACCATCAGAAATGTTTTGTCTAGGGGCTGTTTTTTTTTTGTTTGTTTGTTTGTTTTTTTTATTTGATCAGTAATAAAAAAAAAATGTAGTTTATATTTTCTGGTTAAACACTCAGAGGTACAAAACTCACTTTGCTATTCAACAAGTTTGTTCTTTAATCCCAATACCAAACTGAAATAATACAATCTTTAACCTATTTAAAATGAAAAAAATCCTGTGATCCACTTGCCAACTATAATAGAAATTTTCATTTACAAAGAATTAGAAACAAGATCAAGAGGAACTTCATTAAGTTTAGAAAAAAATTTGAGGAAAACGCACACTATTTTTATTCAGATGCTTGCCAGAGCACTGGAGGCACTACAAGTGTCTGTGCCAGCTGATCCTCCCCTGGGACTTCCTCCTAACCTTCTCAGAGTCTCAAGACGCCTATTTCAACCCATCTTGAGGACTCATCATTTCCTGCTCCAGCAATGTTGCCAGTCAGCAGCTCCTTCCATGTATTGTTTTCCAAGGAAATATTTTTTAATACAATATTAATCTTTAAAACTGAAGTATGTTGTGGTTGGACTTGATGATCCTTGAGGTCCCTTCCAATCTGAGTAATTCTATGATTCTATGATTCTGTGTTAGGATACTGGAATATCTACTTAAGTTAATACAGAAAGAATTTGAAAGCACTCAGTAATATATTTCTCTTCAGCTGCTTTTCTTATATTGCTTCATCCTAAAACTGTTAGCCAGAGACCATCTAGCTGCCGTGCTCACTGATTCATGAACAGTTCCTAGCCCTGTGAGAAATCCTCAGAACCAATATTTAAAGCAAATGGAACAGGTATGTATGCCACAGATGTGTGACTTTTTGAGTTCAACCACTTGTTCACCAGCATTTGCAGTGGGTCTAGAGAAGGGCTACAAAGATTATCAGAGGGCTGGAGCACATCTCTTACTAAGAAAGTTTGAGGGAGCAGGATATGTTTAGCTTGGAGAAAATAAAGCTCATGGAAGACCTCATTGCGGCCTTTCAGTATTTGAAGGGGTCTTATTAGCAAGAAGATGGATGAAGAACTTAACATGAGCCAGCAGTGTGTTCTTGCAGCTTGGAAAGAAAGTGGTATCCTGGGCTCCATCAGAAGAGGGTGGCCAGTTGGCACAGGGAGGTGATTGTACTTTTGCCCTTGTGAGGCCCCATCTGGAGTACTGTGTCCAGGGCTGGGGCCCCCAGTACAAGAAAGACAGGGAGCTGTTGGAGAAGGTCCAGAATAGGGCCACAAAGATGATTAGAAGGCTGGATCATCTCCCTTACAAAGACAGGATGAGGGATTTGGTCTTGTTCATCCTGGAGAAGAGAAGGCTGTTGAGTGACCTCATTTCAGCCTTCCAGTACCTAAAGGAAGCCTATAAACAGGAGGGGACCCATATCCTTAGAAGGGTAGATAACAGCAGGAGAATGACTTTAAGTAGAAGGAGGGAAGATTCAAGTTGTATATCGAGGGAGGCTCTGTATTATAAGAGTGGTGAGGAGCTGGAACAGACTGCCCAGAGAGTTTGTGGCTTCCCCGTCCCTGGAGACATTCACAGCCAGGCTGGATACAGCCCTGGGCAGCCTGATCTAGTATTAAATGTGGAGTGTGGCAGCCCTGCCTGTGGCAGGGGGGTTGGAGCTTGATGATCCTTGAGGTCCCTTCCAACCCAAGCCATTCTGTGATTCTATGATTCTATGAACTTTTTACATGATCTGATAGTGATAGGACATTGGGGAATGACTTTAAACTAAAAGAGGATAGATTTAGGTTCGATGTTAGGAACTAATTCTTTACCCAGACAATGATGAGGCACTGAACAGTTTCCCCGAAGAAGCTGTGGATGCCCTATCCCTGGAGGCACTCAAAGCCAGGTTAGATGGGGCTCTGGTTAACCTGACTATCAGTAAGATTGGGGCCTGATGATCTTTTATGTCCCTTCCAGCTAAAGCCATCCTTTGATTCTATGATTCTATAACTATTCATGAGCTTGGCAAAAGGAAAAGGATTTATTCATGCCCCACTTCCACACTGGTTATCTAAAACAGTTGAAGAACCACAATTCAACAGACTAAGCAGAAATTTTCTATTAATTTTCCACTGTATAGTAAAGAAGAGAAAGTAAGTGTTTTGTCCAGTCTAGTTCTTCAGACCTAATACTTCTCTTTTTGTGTTACCCTTTGTTGTGGGTTAAAATACTGATGGCCTGCCTAGTCCATGAAGAATTCAATAGCAGTGAATGAAAAACAGATGCTTCTTTCCAATTGATTAGAACTGTAGGCTTACAGGTCTTCTTTGCTCAGTAGTTGAACTCGGATGTTTTTCATTCCTGGAAAAGACTACTGAGACTTTTTTCTTTCCCAACACTTTCCTCTTCCCACTCAGTCCACAGCAGTGATTCCCAAAACTTTCATCACACCAGAACATCCTGTTGTAGCTTTTCATGCTGCATTTTAAGTAAATATAGCCTGAACAAAATAACTACTTTCATTTCTAATAGACCAGATTGGAGTTTTAGTATATTATTGTCATGGCTTTATGATTTTTGGTTATCAGTATTCAACATCACAACATCATGCAGTGTACTGGGAACAAAGCTTTATTTCCGGGTACCTGGAAGAGAAGAAGAACTCCAGTCCCCAAGAGACTTTTTGGGTACTGTTATCATTCCTGCTCAAGGGAACAGATATAAGGATGCAGGTCATTTGACTTGCCCCTTTTCCCCCTTCTTGTCGTGTGCTCGCTGCCGGACTGCAGTTTGTTTCTCCTCAGATCGTTGCCGCTGTTTTTAATTACCTTGGGGTTCCCTGGGTTTCCCTTCCCGGAGGCGCGGATTCTGCGGAATCCCTCTGCCCCACTAGACATGGAACCGGGCTGGATCAGCCCGTAAACCATCAACAATTCTCTATAATGCATGACAATAATTTGTAGTGAGGACTTTGCAGTAATTTGAGTGTTCTTTTAGTGAGTTATGTAGGGATTTTCAATATTTACCAGTACTTGGGACTAGAAGGAGATCTGAAGACATGTACCATCCCTAGCCCAAAAAGGACTATCTATTGTACTTAGCAGGTTTTGGGCACATGTTCTTAAAGACCCCATTACAGAGAGCTTATTTTCTTTATTAAAAAATGTTAGAACCATAGAGCACTCCTCTGTATACCTTAGAAGTTTAAGAGGATATCAGCCTGATGTTTTTTTGAGTAATTACCACATGAACTATCTGTTCTTTGAACCACTGTTCTTTCTGAATCTAATTCTAGTGGAAATTTTTATCAACTGACTTCAAATAATTTATGATTTTAGCTTGTGTACATCATACAATGTTATTATTTCTTAATCTTTATTTTATTTAATAAAAATTTGGAAGTAGATGCAAAGTAGCAATTGCTTCAAAATAAAGTTTTGTTTTCACTGAATGTCTATTACAAATTTGCTGATAGGTTCATTTCCCTGTATCATAGCATGCACGCATGGGGAAGCACATCTATTTGCTTTCCATACAGTGAAGTATTTGCAGTTCCTGGGTGTTAGGGAGGCTCTCTCTTACCGGAGAGATTTTTGTAATGTCAGTGCACAGTGCATCCAGAGAACAGCATTTTTTAAAAATTGCATCATCTTAATCAAAACTTGTAAAACATTATTGCTACATTTCTGTTAAATGTAAGATTTGCAATAAATATATATATTAAATATATTGGATGGTGTGTACTTAAAGATCACACAAGATGTAAGTGGCTTAACTTGCAATGACCCATGAAAAAACTCCAATCAGCCCAATGAGCTGTGAGTCAGTACAGCCTTTAAATGCATTTCAGCATAACATTTCATAAACATTTAATATAAAGCACTAAACTATGCTATTTCCTAATGACACTAATGTTGTAAAGTAAAAGATAAAATTATTCACAGGTGAAATTCAAGACTCTCTTGTACATTAATTAAAAAACAAGCAAACAAACAAAAACATTTGTGTACATGATACTGCTGAAACTGAAGTACTTATAATAGCAGATTGCAGAAGTGAATCATGTCCTAAGTTATATTCTAATGTCATAACTGATGTTTCCCATTGAAAATATTCAAATCAAATGCTATCATCATCTGAGGTAATGTGAACAACTGATAAGTTGGAAAATAAGAATAAAAGATATTTAAAAAAATCAAACAAAAGGATAAATGTAGACTAAGATTAATTCTGCAAATTTAATTTAAATTTTACTAAGCTCAATTCGTCATAAGACCTGGGAACTGCCAATGCAAAATGGTACTGGAAGTCAGAACTGACAACGTCCCTGACATCATGTGTCAGGTAAATCTTCACTATGAATTTGCAATATACAGTTAATGAAGCATCACATCACAGAGCAGAATAGTGACAAGAATTTCTGTTCCACTGCACTTCGTGTTCTGAGCTTGAAATCTTGGACTCAAATTCATCTTCTCTGACAATAACTAAAAAGCAGTCATTCCGATCCTTTCCAAAGTCTGCAGAAAAGTCTGTGCAAACTTGAAGCTGATTTCCTTCTTGTGGAACTGCCAAAATATAATTTTTTAATTTATTTACCTGCTTATCTTTTTCAATCTTTTATAGTAAATATTTGTATAAAGAATTAGAGGAAAGAATTGATAACAAGACTTTCTGTAGTTCTGTCTTCTGAAATTAAGCTTCAGTCAGGAACTGTTCTGGCTGACCAGAGCTTTTATTCCTAGCATATTCCTGGTGATCCTAGCTGACATGACAACAGTAGCAGGACAGAGCTATCCTGCTTATGTTTTCACTATTCCTTCAGCTGGCCTTGGAAGCAAGAACGTGTGAAAGATGACAAAATCAGCCTTAGTACCACTGCAAGGAAACTTTCTGGAAAATTAGGAGGCCAGAAGTGCTGAGAGCAATGGAGGTAGAAAAGATGCCAACAAAGCCAATTTTATGGCAAGTAATTCATTAAGTAACAGAATAAAGATTAAGTAAAACTTTAGTTAATACGTATTTCCTTCTGAAACTATAAGGATTTATTTGCAATATCAGTTATTGTATAATCCACAGATCTTTCTTGCGTACAGTTCTCACTGCATTCTCATATTGTTCCTGAGATTCACCTCTATATTGCAGAAGAAATTTTGAAGAATAGCATTATGTAGTCCATGAGTAGGAGAGTTAGAATCAGGAAAAGGTTGCTCTGAAAGTAATGCCTCCTATTTTTTTATGGTGGTCCACCACATCAGAGGCAGATGGTGGTGTGATAGTTGAGGCTGAACCTTCCTGACGGTATCTCATTACATTTTGTTGCCATGTGTCAGGTGGCAGGAGAGACATAAAATGGCCTCTGACATAAAAGTGCATACAAAGCAAATGAGTGTCATTGCATTCCTCCATGTGGAAATAAATTGTACCAATTAACATACAACAACACTTGTGAACTTCCATGGAGATTAAAGAGTGGATACGAGCACAGTGAGGTGGTGGGTGGTGCACTTCAGAAGCAGTGACAGAAATGAGTTCACCTCTACTGGTTCCATTTTTACAAGTACAGTATGCAGGTTCTTGTTCATCACTGGCACTGGGGTGACTGTGTTGAAAACTGGTGTGTTCTAGCTGAGAATTCAGTCTATCAAATAATGTCATTGTGCTTTTTGTATATGCTGTATTTTCAGTAGAAATAAATAAAGGGTATTATTTTTGGAGCTATCTGTGTAGACTCATAGAATGGCTTGAGTTTCAAGATCATCTAGTTCCAACTCCACAGCCATAGGCAGAGTTGCCAACCACTAGATCAGGCTGCCCATGGCCCCATGCAACCTGTTCTTGAATGCCACTGGGGATGGGACATTCTCAACTTCTCTGGGTAACGTGTTCCAGTGTCTCATCACCCTCTGAGTAAAAAAAAAAATATAGAAACAGAATATCTTGAGTTGGAAGAGACCCTTGAGTATCACTGAGTCCAACTCTTGGCTCCACACTAGATATTCCTCCTAACTTCTAATCTAAATCTCCCCTCTTTTTGTTTAAAATAATTTCCCCTTTTTCTGTCAGTATGTAAAATGTGTAAAAGTCAATCTCCCTTCTGTTTTTAAAGTCAATTTTAGTACTGAAAGGCCACAACAATGTCTTTTGGGAGCTCAGCTTCTCTTCATAGGAGTGTGGATTTTTTGTTTGTTTGTTTGTTTATTTGTGTTTCTGAAATTATTAATGTTATTGATGAGTACAGCTGGAACCCTTCTTGCCTTTCAGGTATGTAAAATACTGAAGTGTTCAATTAATTTTTATTGGTATTTTGGAAAAATTAACAATACCTAATTCAACATTAAGATTAATTAATACTAATAGAATTAAGGTCTTAAAAGGAAGACTGTAGTTGTATTTCTACTGGCTGGCAAAAGAAACCAATTTGAAAGAAACATAAAGTGATCTTGAAATTTCATGTGAGTTACTAAAGATACAGAATCATCATTAGAGAAATTGATGAATAATATTTCTTTAAAAGGATTTTTTTTTTCTGTTACATTAAACAAATGCTTTGATTTAAATATATTAAAACTTAAATTATGTCATACTCACTTGTTTCTCTTTGAGAAATATCATGAACAGTCTTCCTTTCTCTGGTATTCATATTTTCCAAGTGCAGTCTACAGGACTTTGTCATGCAGATTACAATGTCCTGTTAACTGTAATTTAAGCTCAGAACAGTAATGGGTACTGCATAATGCTTCAGGGTATGGTTGTGCTTTAGTCTGTTTTGTGTAATATGATCCAATTACCAATAAGAGGAGATGTCCAAACTTTTATGAGGTTATATGAAGATGACAGATGTTCCTTACATCTCCACTCAGTGAGTGAGCTTCTTGCACAGAAATCTTTTACATGAAAAATCATTAATGTAGATTAATTTGTAAAAAAATACAAAGTTTATTGTAAGAAGTAAGCTCTTTGGCCTGGACTAAATGTAAATGGGTATTCAAGATACTTTTAAGACAGTTGGTAACTCATTTAAGGGCTTATCAGGTAATCATCATTTCAATTTCCCTGCATCAACTGAATTTAACTGAAGGACAAGCTGATACGAAAGACATCAACATGGATTTCCTGTGATTTACATAATCAAAAATGTATTAATTTTATAGTTAGAACAATATTTGAAAGAAAAAAAATCTCTAAAATAATCTTTTAAAAAAATCTGTAGTATTACATAAAATCAAGGGCAGTTAATGCCATTAATATCTTTAAAGACTCCAACAAAGAAGAATCTCTTTTGTACAGTATTTATGAGTGTGAATACTTCATTTCAGATTTTATTCAGCCAGTGAAGTCATGAAGAATTATAAGGAATCAATAACAAAAGCTGTCTGAGATTTTCTTATAAAACTGTGATTTTAAAACTGATCATATAAGAGGATTGTGGGTCCTAGGAACTATCCTGTTTAACAGCATTACCAACAATCAGAAAAAAATGTAGAATCATGGAATCATGCAATGGCTTGGGTTAGAAGGGACCTCAAAGATCATCTACATCCAATAGGGTCCTGCATTACTGATCATAAAGACATCAAAATTCGGTGATTCAATTCAATTTAGTACATAAAGCTTTGTCACCCAGGATACAGAGACTATAGAAGGATGGGTCAACTGGACATGCTAATTATTTGTAAGGGTGAGTACCAAGTCCTGCACAGGAAAAGGCAGTTTCACAGCAATGATACAGACTGGGGACTGACTGACTAGTGAGCAGCACATAAAATTTTTAACTCATAGATCATTCATGTAATTGTGCTGTAACACAGAGGTCATTTACCTAATTCAAGAACTTGAAAGGCAATGATCAAATATTTTTACACAGTAATTTATGATTAGCCCTTATGAAGGTTTTCTTTACATGCAGAGGACATTATCTATTATGAGAATGAAAAAATGTACTTGTCTATTCATATTATGCAAGTTCCAGACATGAATGAATGTTTCTATTGTAATCTCCTCTCCTGGGTAGCTTTCAGTCAATTTGTAGACTTTTCCTAGTGCTTTGATGCCTTCAAAATTTAGACAAGGGAATGCTCAAATTAGGTACATAAGTACCTATTATCTACACTTGCCTTTACTG
>PPHD01007496.1:6166-23002 GCA_002909625.1 Bambusicola thoracicus
TTGATTTATTTTATTTATCCAAAGAGATAATAGAGGCTCTGCCTTTGGAGGTTTCCATCACTGATCAGGACAAAGCCCTGAGCAATCTGATCTGAATTCAGCGTTGTCCTTGCTTTAAGCAAGAACTTGGGATTGGTCATTTCTAACATAAAACAGTCTGTAAATCTCTATGTTTCAGTAGTAAAAAAAAGTAGTTAGCAATTAGCAAAAATAATGCCTTTGGTACTTACTGTTTTGGTATTTCCTGTTAAGTCTATAACTGTTTATTAAAAGAAGTTAAACGCTTTTCCTAAAACTACAACTTACATTCTTTCTTATACATTTTAATGGACCAAAATTAGCCTTTTTTTTTTTTTTTTTTTTTTTTTTCATATAGAACTCTGGAGCAACTCACCTAAGACTTGAGCAAGCTAATGTCATACTGTCTAAATGGCATCTAAAAATGTCAGAAAGAATATGTACATGCCAAAACTGCAAGGCTCTTAAGAGATCAATATCAGTTAACCAATTTATGTGTAGACGTCAGCTGTTCAGCTGACCAATTTCTATGCAGAAGTCAGTACTCTAACACAAGGAGAGAATATCTACATGTGGATGTCTCTATCGATTACATCAAAATTGGGTTACCTCAAAATTACATTGGCTGAATCTGGGCCCTGGTGAATTCAGATTACGTAAACATCACAGTGTACTTGCATGACAGTATTGAAATCTTGGCTACATCAACAAAACTGAGCTACTTCATCTCTCATTTACTCTTCCACAATGTTTCTGTGACTTATTAACAATGACTTAAAAATCTTGGACAGATCAACAGAACACAGTCTAGTTTGGTACAATAGACAACAGAACTTCCTTAGATTAATTCTGGGGTGAAAAATGACATATCCTTTATAATAGCATCCAATGCTTACTTCTGAAATTTTGATCAAAACTTTTGGTAAATTGTTTTCAATGCTCTCATAAATGTGCTCTGTTTTGAGGTTTGCTTGTTCTCACTTCAGCTTCCAGCCTTCAGATTTTATTACACCTTTTTATTCCATGCTGAAGAACTCATTGTCAAAGTGTTAGATGCTATACTTAGAGAAGTAACACTTCTACTCCATCCATTTTGCTACTTATTTTTTATTTTGATATCAGTGTCTTGTTTTCCTCATCTCCAGACAGAGCATCTTTGTGCTATCTACGGAACTCATCAGTGATTTCTGTTCTTTTTCAGATTGTGAGAAGGAATGGTTAAAAATCTGATTCTACCATGAACTGCACAAATGACATACACTCGCTGTACAATTACTTCCCACTTACAAGTCTTTTGAGATTAGTTTTTAATCCTTTTGGCATTTGCCATACCAGTGTCATAAGACACCTTCTTAATCAAATTTCCACTTGGAATGAATCAGGTACCTTGCAGAAATTTGTTATATCAATTCAACATTATTACTTGATGTTGGAACACACATTAGAAAAAGGAATGTATCTTGCATTTCAACAGACCTATCTTCAGTAAAGTCATGTTGACATTAGTAACATTATCCGCATGCTCATTCTTATTAGTCAAGCCCTGGGCTAGGAATTTCATTACTCATCCCTTACAGTTTAAAACAATTATAATAGGACTGTTATGCAGCCTGGCCTTTTTTACCATCTCAAATTATTTACATAAAGTTCAAATTCTTCTCATGGTCACAGGGCTGATCCTTGGCAAGGAGGCCAGGATAGCAGCAGACAAGACAGAAAAAGTGCAAGGGTGATGAGGAGTGGGACACCAAACTTCCTGAGGAAGTTTTTGCCCAAAAGTAAAGAGGTAAAGCAGACATCAGTTGAATTAAATAACAACCAAAGTATTTGGTTTAAATGACTAAGCTAAACAGCAATACATGTGAAACAAGAGGATTTGTAGTGAGCAGAAAAAGGGAGTAGAGCAGCAGAAGGTCTGGTGGGAGTCTGTCAAATATGGCCCCATGGCACTGGGGGCTCTGCCTGAACTTGGCACTGTGGCCCCTCCTTAGGCAATCCCAGCCACTGCCTTCAGCTCACCCATGGATAGAATGGGACACTCTGGTACCTGCACCCTGGACCTGCAGGGTCATCTCCTGTGGGCTTCACCTGCCTCTGAGATGGTGAATGGTTGGTTTGGGCACCCACATCAGAGCAGGGGGTTGCTTTGCTGGGATTAGTTTTAGGAGAGGATTTAGAAATCTTGAAGCATTTGTTAACATTTAGTGAATGTCGAGCATCCTACTGCTGATGCTGGTATTGGTCATGAATTCAAATTTGTCATTAACAAAACAGTAAGCTGCTTCATTTCTGATTTGCTTTAAATTATATTAACTGAGCCATTAATCCCTGGGAAAGTTCCACCCTTCTGTAACTTTTACTCCAGTTCTTGCTGAAGATAATCCTCAGAATGTTAGCAGTTTAGACCCTCTCTGGAAAACTTCCCCATCAGTTCTTTAGAAACTTCAAGACAAAAATTAATTTGACCTAAGGATTTAAAGATAACTTTTTTTACAGCTGTCTTATTTTACAGGGTGGATGAGGCCCTGGACAGTCTGATCTAGTACTTGACCTAGTGGGTGGCAACCTTGCCCATGGCAGAGGGGTTGGAACTTGATCCATGGGGTCCCTTTCAACCCAAACCATTCTATGATTCTATAAAACCACGTAACCTTCATTCTGTGACTTGAATGTATCTAGCAGTTTCCAAATACAAAGGGAAAAGTCCTTACATATACAGCTACATTTAAAACAAATGAACAAACAAAAAAGCCCACACATTTATGCCCAGGAATTAATTGACAGCCTTCTCTCAAATTCTCTATTCTTTATGCTTTAGCTACTCATAAATCTTATATTTTTTCATCTTCTATTGTTTCAATTACTACAGCTTTCTCAAATTGTGCTTTTTTTTATGGTGCAATTTTAGGCACACCAGCTTTTTTCCACGATTATTTTTCTTTTGGCAACTATTGAAATATTTTAATAGTTCTTCACATTTTCCTATTTCAGCTCTTTCTTGAAACTGAGCTGACTCATATCTATTTTCAAGGGTTATGAAATAGGCCTTTATGGGCAGCAAATATAATAAATACGATCAGCTTGTGAGCATTTGTATTTAAACAATCACTGCACTTTTGTTCCATAATTGGTTCTTCTCTATCTATCAATACTGATTTTTTCTGCAACAGATTCTAGATTTAGGAAATTGCCTTTTGTAACAGATAGAAACTTGGCTTGAATTCAAATTAAGCATGAGAAGATTCAGTGAGGTCCTACTTTCTGCCTTTTTACAAGATTTGGTACCTTATTCTTTTTTGTATTATTTCATATATTTAAAAATAAATAAAGAAATCTAGATTCTTGAAGGATACTAAGACAGTCTCCTTTAGCCATGACATCAAGAGCATAATAGCACATAGTCTGAAGGAAAATTTTTGAATCAAAATGTCATACTACAGAACCCAGCGTAAGTTTTTGCTCTGCTGCTTTCATTCTAGATATATTAGAATGGGTGGCAAGCAATCATTAGTAAGCACTTTTCATGCCTTCATATTTCAGAAAATGCTGACGCGATGAATGATTAGATGACTAGCTTTCATTTCTGTAGGCATAAAGAAATCATATGCCAAAATGAGTACAAAATATGGTAGCCATCCTTTCTTTGTGATTTTCATTGTCTCAGCTCATGAATTTTATAACTTCTTATAAATTCTAAGAACAATTTGACATTTTGTGCTAGTATTACAGAAGATTCCAGAGAATACTAATGAACTTGAGCTGAAATAAATATGCATACAGTGGTGATGTAGTTCACTGTTGCAGTAACTCACTATAGATACATATATTGCATATCATCAACATTTGAAACAGATGATTTGGAGTATTGTTGGTAATTTTAAAATAGTTACTTAAAAAAAAAGAAAAAAAAGATTACCTTTAAATTACTACTGCTGGAATGTCCTTTGCCCTTTCAGAGGAACAAATTGACACGGACAAGAAGAGTACTTAACTTCTGTGATAGCTAAAACTGCTGTCTTGTTCCCAAGACTGGGGGTAAATCCATTGGTACCTCCCATGCCAGACTAAACCCCGAACTCAACAACCTTTTGGGTACTCCTTCCAAGGCAGTGCTTAACTCCAGAAAGAAAAGACATGAAGATGCAATAAATCACAATTCTTCACAGTTCTGTTCTGTGCACAACTCCACTTAGCAGAATATGAAACACAGAGAAATGAACTCATGCCATTAGTTGTTTTACAAAACATTCCTGATTGGTAGTTTATGTCGTGTTCCAACAAAACTGAATGATTTTTTTTTTAATTTTGCTTTTATAAAATGATAACGCAACATTGTTACTACAAGAAAATTGAATTTAACGTTTCTCTTGTCATGCCATCATCTTTTCTTTATTTCTATTTTTCTTTCTTCCTTGCTTTCTCTTTCTCTCTCTCTCTTTGTTTTTTAGACCTTCTTATACATCAGAACTTTATCTCGAATCAATGCAGTTTACAATTGTCAGTGGAAGAGATCAAAATTTCTACTTCATCTTGCACAACAGAAGAGCAAAGAAACAAACATAACCACTTTGATTATTTACATCTAAAAAATGTCATTTTTTCCTGCTTTTGCTTCTTTGCCAGCATGTGGATCTAAATGCATTAAAAACAAAATTTAAGAGTTTGAAAGAAATAAAGCAGCAGTAAGTGTCAATTAACATAAAATAAAGACCTTGAAAGCAAACCTGTGAAAATTCATGACTGCTTTTCCAGCTGCTGTGATGCTGTTGTGAGTGTTAATTTTATCTTCTGCA
Source organism: Bambusicola thoracicus (assembly GCA_002909625.1). Classification (NCBI taxonomy): domain Eukaryota; kingdom Metazoa; phylum Chordata; class Aves; order Galliformes; family Phasianidae; genus Bambusicola; species Bambusicola thoracicus. Next base: position 10,978 of record PPHD01007496.1, read on the forward strand.
AATTGATTGTTTACATTCAACTTCTCTTTACTGTTTTTGAACAAAACCTGGCCAAGAAACAAAATGAACCCCGAGAAAGCAAAAAAATCTAGATCAATGACCATCCCCTTACATATAAAATTAGCTTGTCTTTCACAAAAGTGGTAACAGGGAAGTAATCCCAGCTACTCAGCTTTCATGTTCTTTTGAAAATGTTATTACAATTACTACTCCAAAAGTAAAATCTCCTATTTTATTATGTTGGTCCACAACTTCAGAGGCAGATGCTGGTTGGATGGCGCTGGAGTTGAACCTTCCCACCATTATTCTGTTATATTTGGTTACTGTGTGACAGATGGCAGAAGAGGGGCAGTCTGACACAATGGCGTCTGACATGGAATACATGGAATTGTGTATGAAGCAAAGCTATGCCCCTGAATTCCTGATGTGGCAAAAATGGCACCTGTTGGCATTCACTGATACTTGCTGAATGTTTATGGAAACCAGTGGATATGACCACAGTGAGGCAGTGGGTGATGCCTTTCAGTAGTGGCGACAGCAACATGAAATAAGCCACATTCCTTTAAGCCACATGACTTTAAGTGTCTCAATCAGTTCATCAGCGTGGAATCCAACCAGACAACTGGGCATGGAGCTGAATATTGGCTTCAGTGCCTTGGGAACTATGGTGGCAACACTGGAATTTTGCAAAACACTGGAATTTTGCAACACTGCAAACAAAGTTTGCATCATGTGTGGTGTGTCCTATAAATGCTCACACTGAAACATCAAAAACATTGTTTATCAGTATCTATTGAGCCAATAGAAGGCTGAAGATGAAGATGAAGTTTCCTGGATTGCATCATTACTGGTGATGAGATGGGATGCCACTACTACAAGCCAGAGTCAAAATGGCAGTCCATGGAGTGGCAGTGTGAATCCTCCACTGAAGAAAAGTTCAAGACACAGCCCTCAACAGGTAAAGTGATGTGCACCACTTTCTGGGAGTAGGAAGGGGTTGACCCTTCTATATTTCCTGGAAGAGATCATCAACTCTTTCTGCTACATTGTGATGCTGACTATGCTGAAGTCTTCAATTTCCAGCATTAGGCTAGAGAAGACAATCTTTCTCCTGCAACAAGATAACATCAGGCCCCACAGGATTTTGAAGAGAAGTTGGACTAAATATGGTCCCTTCCAGACTAAATTGTTCAACAGTTTAACAATTCTATGAGAGGATTAGATCAAGAGATAAAGTCTTGTTGAACAAATCATAGAAAACAGAATAAAATTTGAGATGTTGTTTTATCACATAGAGCACAGCTGAGAAACAAATCACATCCTGAAACTGCTTCAGATTTTGTCAAGCAAGGGTTTTACTGTAATCTAGTAGCTACTCTAAATTTGCTTGGTTCAAACTTCCAATTTTTACACAATGTTTGTGTTTCTTGCCTGAAAGACTAATTAAACAAATATAAATTTCATTTAGAAACTTAACATAGCAGTAAAACTAGAAAACATTGTATACCACCCAAACTGAAAGACTTACTCCTACACTTCAAACTTATTAAAGTTCTGTTCCTTTTCCTTTAATATTTGTATGAAGCATCAGGAGCAAAATGAAAGGAAACACAAGAGACTTAGAATTTGCCATTTAACTACAAATAGTAAGAGAAGTGGTACAGATGTCTGCAGCAAATCACCACAGCAGCCAATTTGAAATCATCTCTTTTCAGTGAGATTTTAACAATGCTTAGGAACGACTATGATCATAACAAAAGTGCTTGAACAATATAATGTCAGTGAGCACTCGCATGGGGAAGACTAGGTAAACAAGGAACAGAACTAGACTGAAAAAATGTCATAAAGTACTGAAGTGAGATTTTTCTCATCGTAGAAGATGTTGCTGTGCAACAGTGTGGGGCATAGAGATATCTGTGTTAACCAACTCACAGGATATCCTCACTGCCAGCTGGAAGAAAAGTTGTAGCAAATTCCCATGTGGATTAGTTATGAAAATGTTCGTATTTTTTTTCCAGACTAAGACACTGTAAGTTTTCAGCTCTCTGCCACCTGATGGAATGAAGGCCAGGACTCATGTGCCTAAACTTATGTCAAGTTCCTGGCTAGACTTGAACATGGGCAGTGTCTTACAGGAAGATTATCATCTTCTAAGCAATGCAAGGTATTCTGCAAGTTATAGAGGAACTTTATACAACTTAGAACAGATTTGAAAATACCAAACTTTATACTAAAAAAAAAACACCCTACTTCTTTTTCAGTTAGCCTTTTGAAAAAAGTCCTGAAATGAAAACAAACAAACCTGCAAGTAGTCTGCTTGAGCTGCCATCAGTTTTCTAGGAGACACTAAAGCTGATCAGCTAAACAGTTGTAATGATTAAAAATTAAAGTTTCTTTAGGGAAAGAAGGAGCAGTAGTGTAGAATTTGAGTACTTCACTTGGCAATCTCTGACTGTGAATTTCACTTTGTCTTTATAAAGTGTTGAAAAATAATTGGATTTTTATTAAGATGTTAGTATTAACTTTCCCCCTATATTTAGGATTGCTGATGAAGTTTTCTGTCCTTTAGAGGGCTGTAGGACTGAGCATGAAACCCAAGGTTGATCCTTGAGGAGAAAGAAACAGAATAACTCTACTGCATTTTCCTTTGGCATAAAAGGAAAATAGACTGAAGACATGAAATGAAATCTGATGCAGCAAATACACATTCACTAGCATTTCTCATCTCAATTAGGTATACTTGCATTTTATCTGATCTTGCTGTTAAGAAGAGAAAGAAAGAGGGTGATCCTAAAAGTTCATCACACAAACTTTCTGCCTTCATGAACTGAGACTACTATTCAGGTTAAGCACTTTTTTTTTCTTTCTTCTTTTTCTTTTTCTTTTTTTTTTTCTACACCAGCAGTCTTGTGAGAGGAGTATTAGTAGCTATACATTATTGTCCAAAAGGCTACAGGATGTTAGGAGGGGAATCTATTTCATGGATTTAACAATTATAGTGTAGAAGACAAATAGCAAGGCTGAGATTTGCCTGGATTCCACAATACACTAAAATAGCATTACTATGTTCTGTCATTCTTTCTATTCTGAATATCTGATAAAAAGCAAACATACTTCCAATTTCAGATAAGAATGGTAAATACTAATAAGGCAGATTTAGATGATAAATCATATGACTTGTGTATTGTATACATCCTTGAGCAGATAAAAATATTTCCATGTGCCCTTTATAACAAGCTCAGCATGTTAAGAAAAGAATGAGAAAATGTGGAGATATGACAGGCATCAGATGACATTATATTAGAGGAACCAACACAGGTGATACTTGGTCAGCTACTGAAGAAAGTATTGTCAGATAATCAAGAAGAAATATTTCTATTTGAAGTGAAGGAATTGAACTGAATTTAAGTTGAACCAACCTAGATTAAGCAAAAATATGAAGATGTAGAAAACATGAGACCTCCTAGGACTAAAACAACAAAAGTTGAAGAGTATTCTAGAGATAATTCTTGTATTTATACAGTACGTCCAACATGAGATGCTAAAACAAATGCTATGAGTGAGCCTATTATGGCAGCAGTTTTATCTTTGCATGATATTATGACAGCTCAGAATGAAATACAGAACAAATTTCATTGAGATACATGAGGAGTAAATGCTGAAGTACTGGAAACTTCAAGGAAATGTTGGCTAACATTTTGCAAAAGTATTTATGAGATTACAGTGGATTCTTCTCATAGATTCATGACCAAGTAAATATTTTTTGCAAGTGCATCTAAGAGTTTGGAAGTGTAGCTTTTTATGAAATCCAGTGGTGATCTGATGAGGGGAGCAGCACTTAATGCAAACAAGACCCTACGTTACACACACCTCAAGCAGCAAACAAGGACAAAGAAAGATCTTATAATAGCATGCTGACGATGATTTTAAGGATGAAGAAGACATAGTCCAATGTATATATGTATTATATACATACACTGTCTTGATCGTAAGCTTTCCTTATGAGAACATTTACTGATGGCAAGTAATCATTATTAATGCAAACAAGCATTATTCAGAACACAAAACTTTGTGCCAGACACAACTCTATATTTATAAAATTTAGCAATATATGAAGAGTTTCAAAGAAGATCTCAAGAAAAGAAAAGTTAAGATATTCCCTCATGGGTTCATCTCATAGCTACAACTTACTCCTCAGTACAAACTTGGTACTTTTCTGAACATGCAAAAGTTTTAGTTCTGCCAGAATGTCAGATCTAAATTGGTGTTTTGGTTTTCATAATTACTTCAAGTTATCAAGTCCCAGTAAGAGTGAAACAGAGTATTTTGTTACATATCGGGAGTAAAACTTACACATTCTCATTTTAGTTATTGTCAGCCTATGAGATTGGCTCATTCCATTAAAATGTGGATTTAATTACATCATGAAACATTCATTTTGCCCTTCTGGAAAAAGGCATACATTAGTTGGGCAATGGTGTCCTGCCCTGAACAGCTGATTGATGATTGTTAAAAATAACTCTTCTTTCCTTTATGAGTTGCTTTATATGCATGGATAGCCCCTGAAATTGTTCACACTGGTGTTACTATAGGAAGGATGAAAATACTGATTGAAACAAAACAAAGCAAACGAAAAAGAAATCAATCAGTCAATCAATCTAATAGGACTGTGGAGAGATGACTAGGGTTAATCATCTTTTTGGCTTCAAGAAGATAAAGAAAGTCAATTGGATTCCACTACTGTATCACAGAATCGTAGAACCTTGAATGGCCTGGGTTGAAAAGGACCACAATGATCATCAAGTTTCTACCCCACTGCTATGTGCAGGGTCAGCAACCACTAGACCAGGCTGCCCAGAGCCACATCCAGCCTGGCCTTGAATGCCTCCAGGGATGGGACATCCACAATCTCCTTGGGCAACCTGTTCCAGTGTGTCACCACCCTCTGTGTGAAAAACTTCCTCCTAATATCTAACCTAAACCTCCCCTGTCTCAATTTAAGACCATTCCCCTTGTAACATAGATGTGGCTGAAGAATATAGTCACAATGAACTTTACTGATGTAATAGTAAACAGAGTCATGGTTCTGGCCCAGTTTGGCCTGGTTCTGTGACTAATGGGGTGGAGGTACCCATGGACTCCTGCTCTGGAAGAGGGGGAAGGGGGTACAGAAATGGCCCAAAAACAAAACAGCGGCAACAAGCTAAAGGAGAGAACTGATTTACTAAATATGATAGTGGAATGCAAGATAACAAAAAATAATATAATTGGAATTGAAGCTAATAAATCAAATAAAATGAGACAGTTTCCAAAAACTGATGGCCTTACTCTAATGCTAAGAGCGAGATGGCTAGGGAACACACACCACAGAGAAGAGCAGAAAAAAGGTGTAATCTCGTGACTCACAAACAGTTGTATCTTTCCCTCTGAATTGAAAATGGAAAATGAACAGTGAAGTCTTCTGGGATCTATGGTCCATTCTTTCTCTTGTGAGAAAGGTACCAGGAAATGACAATCCATGGAACTCCCAGTGCAATACATTTTGTGGAATACCAATAACAAATCATAAAACTATGGCATACTGTTAAGAGTGCAGTGAGAACAAAGTGTGCAATGGGAATGAACATACAGAAATTATCCTTTATCAGAAGAGCCCAACAAGCAATGATCAGTGGTTGTATCCATGATATTCTAATAGTGAGACTTCATATTAATGTCAGTTATATACCACAGGGGCATGAGTAGGCATCAAAAAGGTGGAGACCTATCAATGGATTTAGGCAGGGTCCCTGTTCCTGCACGCAGGAATAAGCTGAGAAAAGATCATCCTTATCCCAAATATGGGAAGAGATTGAAAATAAGATTAAAAAGTCAGTTTTCGTGGGTAAAATCTAACCTTTGAACTAAGATCTGGAAGAGCAATTTTTAAGTTCTGTAATAGTCTGTTTACACCTGAGGGCTGGATGATGAGGAAATACTCTACAGCCACACAACTATATCCTGCTGTTACGATAGCTGGAGACAAGTAAGTAACAGGATTGTTTCCATACATCATGAGTTACAGTTGAACAAATGAAAATCTTCTAGGATTGTTGCACTTGTATTATACTGACTGAAACATGATGACAAGGTTGAAACTGAACAATTGCTAATTCAATTTCGAATTTTCTACCTACAGAAAGTTCAGTAACAAAAGAAATTTGAAAAAACATCAGTTTTCAAGCCAAAGTTAATTATTTAACAAATGAGTTTACTAAAGCAGTGTAAGTATTTATTCTTTCTGCATACAAACAGTCATGACATAATTATTGTAGTCTAGAACTTCAGATTGAAATAAGGAGTTGCTTCATTCTGAAAAGTCCTAGTTCTACAAATACTTAGTTAAACCCTTCAGTGTTGCAAGACATAACAATTATAAAACAGAGAAGATCTGTTTTGAGTAGAAGCAAGGGCAACAAAAGGAAAAATAGCCCTATTGTTACATCAATACAGTTTACAACAAAGGTATATGTCAAGTCTCTCTAAAGGCTCTCTTTATTACCTTCTCTCCTCCTTGTATATTTTCTACTGGGTAGTCATTTAGAAAGCCCCTGCGGGACTTCTGTGCTTCTCAGAAGAATGTGCAATAGAGTATATCACCCAAAATAATTATCTGAAACCACCATCTTACCTGAGGCTATATGTCACTATATGCTCACTTGCAGACTGCATCTAATTTAGACCTGAAGGCAGACATATATGAATAATACTTACAGCAACAAAACACGATTGAAGTTACATTGGAACTAATTTATTAGTTAAAAAGGGCATCAACTGAAGAACTACAGTGTCTTTCGCACTCTTGACACAATAAGCTTTTTCCTTTCTTTCAGCATTTGAAAACGATACTCTACAGTGATTTAAAAACAGCAACAGCAAAGATAAAAGCTACCAAGCCAAGGAACATTTAATTTGCTTTCTCATGGAGCTTGTGAAGGTGGCTTGGCCCTTATTCTGGCACAAATTAAAAACTTGTTCTGGGGTTAAAGTGTAAAAACTGTCTGCGAATAAGAAAAAAAATATGTCATATAATTACAAAATATAAGTCTATGGACTTTAAACTAATCAAAGATCGCAGGGGTTGGAAGAGACCCACTACTATCATGGGTTCCCTAGAGTAGATTGCACAGGAAAGTGTCCAAGAAGCTTTTGAATATCCAGTGTCTCTGGACAGCCTGTTCCAATGTTCTGCCATCTTTACAATAAAGAAGTTTTTCTTCATGCTCAGATGGAACTTCCTATGTTCCAGTTTGTGCCGATTTATTGACCCATTTTCTGATGGTACATACCACCAAAAAGAGCCTGGGCCTATCCAATTGGCTCCTGTCCATTCGTTTTTATAACCATTGATAAGATTCTCTCTCAGTCTTCTCAGATTGAACAGCTTCAGGTCTCTCAGTTTTTCCTCATAAGGAAGGTACTCCATATTCCTAATAATCTTTGTGGCCCTCTGTTGGACTCTGTGGAAGTTTCCTGTCTTTCTTGAACTGTGGAGACCAGAACTGGACAAAGTACTCCAGATGTGACTTCAGAATAATTCCTGCTCATATTGTCTCTGCCCCATGTGGCAAAAAGGTAACTTGAAGATATGTTGAAATAGATAAAATTTTTTGAGGTGTTTACAGCAGAGAAGATTTTGTGGTGTTTATACTAATCTGAACACCTTCTTTGCTCCAGCATGAAGGAATTCACATACCTATCATTGTGAAACAGACTCCTATGCCTAAAACTGACCTGTCTTTGTCTTGCTGTATGTCAGGAAAAAGTGTTTTACCCTTGAAGGCATAATATCACTTCAAGAAAGTGCATGAGTTTCATAAGTATTTTAAGGTCCCTTTCTCACTGATTTTCAGTGCATGTTGTACTTCATGGATCAGAAATCTTGGAAACAACCACATAGCTCATGAATTCCACTTTCCTGAAGCAATATCCATGAAGTAGCCATTACACAATACTGGTTACCAAGCATATCGGTAGGAAACTGGGAGTTGTATGAGGAGATGAGCAGGCCAATGATGATGACCCAAACAAAATCTAGCAAGTGCTGCCAATGCTTTAGATTTGTACTTGTAAGGAAATTTTTAAACAAAACACCTTGTCATGCACTTGTAGGCCTTATATGAAGCCTATACTTTGGAACCCCACTTCACAAGACATGTTTAGACAGGACACTAATGTACATTCATGTAGTTCCTTTGCCCAAAACTGGATTGGAAGGGTATCATTACCAGTGAATTTATAGGTTCAATTTTTCACTTCAATTACACTGACAAAAACAATTTCTGACTAACACTGCTACAGCTGCTGTAAATAACATCATGGTTTTGAATGGCAAGACTTTATGGAAGATAGGAACTAACATTAATTGATACTTTGCCATAAAATACAAAAGAACTGATGTAGATTCATAATACAATCCAAATTATTCTTTCTTCTGTGAGTTACTGAGTACAGTTTCTATCAGGCATATAGTAAGGAATAGTCTTTTTAAAATGCCCATTTTTTTTTTTTTCAAACAGCTTTTGACAACTATCATCCAGCCCTCATTATATCATTAATATATTTTAATTCCATTTAAAAGAAAATCTACATATGCTAATAGAGTTTATCTATACACCTGTAAAAGGCTTTTCTTGTCCCCTTACCATATCTTGACTACTGATATAAAATAATGTTTTTCTCAGAATGCAAGGCTCTCAGGATGTAGAGCTGTCTTTCATCTGTAAATTATACAATCTGAAAATTATCAAATACTTTCACAGTACTGTGTTCCTTCCATTCAAAAGCACAATTTTCACATAAATTATTCTTCTTGTTCATAATGCCAAGCAAATTTTATCTATCAGCTCCTCACTATTTTGGGGCAACTGTTAGCATCTGTTGCCAATAAAAAGAATTAATAGAAGCAGTTTGTCTAACAAGGAGAATCATTTTTACAAAATCATTTACTTTATCAAAAATACCAGTGACAACTATATTTCTTATATAGACAATATAGATGAGGCTTGGAACTGTTAAAAATAAAATTTCACCTGGCTTCTGGTTCTATTTCTTGATATATCAGAAACTGAAGAATGAAATATGCCATCACAAAACATTTTAATATTATACCTATTTAACTTAGTATTGGATAACATTTCCATTATTATTAAAGGCTTTGCATGGTCTAAGTAATTTACAATCCCTTGATTTCCTTTACACCAAATCCACCTGTCTTTTATTCAAAGCACAAAAGTACTTTGAGTAGAGCAAGGGCATATTCTTCCACAAAGCACTTTGAATATTATAGACTCCACAAGAAAAAACTAAAAGAAACTAACAACAGTAGTCATAGTAATAACAGATTTATTGCCTTAGGAAAACACAGTTTAAAAAATCTGGTCAGACCAGTGTTCAAGGAGCTGTAAATAATGCACTGATGGCATTACATGGCCTATTGCTCGGAGACTACGGCTCCAGGAAACATCTTCTAATAATGCCATCTCACAGACTGACTTTGCAGCCTTGATTTTCTCACTTGAGTTCTTTTATTTCACTCATATATATAACTTTTCCTAAAAAAGTAGTAATTGCCCCTGAAATGTAATTGGATTTCATTAATCTGAGTGTTTTTTTTTCTTTCTTTTTTTAAACCCAAAACACAGGGGTTATATAATTTAAAATTACTGTTTGGCAACTGTGACGAAATAACAACATACATAACACGAACACCTCGATTTCTACAAATAATCAGAAATAAAAATTTCCACAGCCTGAGAAATTGAAAATGAATAAGCCATGTCCATTCTTTATGACTTGTTACAGCCAAAGTAGTAGCTTCATGTCACCTTTTCCTGGCATAAGCAGTACATATATGGGTTTGATTTGAGTAATATACCTTGGAGGTCTAGTGAAGTACGTCCATATGTAATATTGTCCAAAATTACTACATATGTGATAGATGGGGTTAGTACTATACTCCAGCTGATTTCATCGTTGCCTGCCTCCATATCTAAATGCAAATAGTTTTCAGAGATAATAGTTTTATATAACGTCATAGTTTCAGCTGGGATGGAATTGTTTACTTCAGAGTTTCTGGTATGATGTTATGTTTTTGGCTCTAGGAGAAAAACACTGATGTTCATAGTTGCTGCTAAGTAATGTTGTACAGAGCCAAGGCCATTCACAGAAAAAGGTCCAAGGAGCTGGGAGGGAACAGAATTAGGACAACTGACTTAAATTGGCCAAAGGGTTATTCCATGCTATATGACATCAAGCAGTAGGAGTCCTGAGGGGGGTGGAAGTTCATCTTTCTCTCTTCTGCTGTTCAGGAGGCAAGGCGGGTATTGGCTGGGAGGTGGTAAGCAATTGCTTGTGCATCACTTGTTAAATGCATTCATATATATTTGTATATATAGTCATAACTATTATCATTTTCATTTCCTCTATCTTAGTAAATACTTTTATCTCAAACCACAAGTTCTACTTTTTTTTCCCCCTGATTCTCTGCCCCTTCCCACTGGGAAAGGAGTGAGTGAGCAAATGACTGTGTGGTGCTGAGCCACCTGTTGGGCTAAACCACAACAAAAAGAAAAGACAGAAATACACAAATATTCAAGACAAATTATTAGAAAATAAAAATGCTGCACTTTCTTTTTTAGTTTGGAATTCAAAGGAACAGTATCTACAACATCATTTGGGAACAACTTCAACCTGAGATTTTTGTAGTAAACTCATCTAAATGAGTAACTACATTACAGTTTGATTTGGTACAATTTCAAGGCCTAACAAAACTCATCCTTTTGCTTCTGTCTAAAATCTGGCACACCACTGGGCTAGATTCATTATTTTAAATTCATTAAAGGCAAAACAGCTACACCTATTAGTCAAGTCTTACTATATCACATTTAATTTACTAACAGAGCTTAAGAGTATTTTCTTCACCTGATTAATGAGTTCACATCGAGAATTATGAGCACTCAAAACCAAACTAATATCTAGGTAGCACATAATACTTCTGAAATTCTGCCAGACCCAACATACTGAAAATACACTTAGAGGTAACAATGGTAAAACAAACTTACTAATCTCCAAGGTAACAGCAGCAGATGATGCAGAAAGGAAATAGAAAACAGTATTTGAACAATATGAGCAAGAACTTACCTAGTGGTTGTCCTGCGATGATCCTGGCATTCTCTCCTGCCACTGCAGCCCTGGCATGTCTCTCACTCATGTACTGTACAAATGCATAACCTTTGTGCACAGAGCAGCCAACTATTTTCCCATACTTTGCAAAGATTGCTTCGATGTCACCTTTTTTGACAATGGCAGTGTTCAGATTGCCGATGAAGACTCTAGAGTTGATGGACTTCGGGTCATTCTTATTGGTGACATTGCTGGTCTGTGTTTTGCCGGTCATGGCTGGATCACTTGCCTTTAACCCTTAAAAAAAGAAAAAAGAGAATTATGTTTCATAGCATGCAGTTACTCCTGGTTTATTGATTTTTCCAGCAATAATTTAGTTTTTCATTTTTCTCTTAAGATGCATCTAGACTTAGAAGAGTTATATATTCTAAAAATGATTATCAACAAAACCTAAGTAATGCATATTAAAATCTTGATAATAAGCCAAATAATAGCTTCTCATTTAACAGATACAATATATACCAATAAATTTCTTAACATAACACTCTGATAGTGGAGCTCTGCTGTAACCATATGTGGATTTGTGCTTGGAAATTCAATATTGACTTTTTAAGTACCTAGTCACCTAGAAATGGCAAAGAAAGAGAATGAGTCATCTTATATCAAAGAAAAGAACATCCAAAGCCATGTACAGAGCAAACTCAAACAGTGAATGACTACTCTGCTTTTGTTTGGTAAGTGTTAGCCAGAGCACGTTTCTTACGAGTTAAATATCAGTGACTATTGTGAGGAGTGTAGGACAGTTAACATATAATTCTTTATTGCAATCAATAAGTTTCCATCGGTACAATTTTCCCTACTA
>PPHD01007497.1:0-23002 GCA_002909625.1 Bambusicola thoracicus
ACCAGTATTTCCCACTAAACCATGTCCCTTAGTACAACATTTAAATCTTTCTTGAACACCTTCTGGGACAGTGACTCCACCACCTCCCTGGGCAGCCTGATCCATCACCTGACTCTTGGAAAAGTATTTCCCAGAGTTCAACCTGAGTCTCCCATGGCACAATTTGAGGCCATTCCCTCTAGTCCTATTGCTGGTTACATGGGAGAAGAGGCCAACTTCCACCTCACTAAAGATTCCACCTTTAGGTCATTGTAGAGAGCAACAAGGTCATCCCTGTGCCTCCTCCAGACTGAATGATCGCAGCTCCCTCAGCCGCTCCTCATGAGGCCTGTGCTCCAGGCACCTCACAGCTTCACTGCCTTTTTCTGAGCACGCTTCAGGGCCTAAATGTCTTTCTTGTAGTGAGGGGCCCAAAACTGAACACAGTACTTGAGTTGCAGCCTCACCAGTGTTGAGTACAGAGGAATGATCTCTTCCCTGCTCTTGCTAGCAACACTATTTCTGATACAAGCCAAGATACCATTGGCCCTCTTGGCCACCTGGGGATACTGCTGGTTCATGGTCAACCAAGCATCAATCAATACCCAAAGGTCCATTTCATCTACACAGTCTTCCAGCCACTCTGCCTCAAGCCTGTAGCATTGCCTGGGGTTATTGTGGCTAAAGTGCAGGACCTGACACTTGGACTTGTGGAACTTCATCCTACTGGCTTCAGCTCAGGTACTCAGCCTGTCCAGATCCCTCCATAGGGCCTTCCTACCCCCAGGCAGATTGGCACTTTCTGCCAACTTGGTGTCATCTGCAAACTTACTGAGGGGTCACTCAATGCCATCATCCAGGTCATCAGTAAAGATAATTCCAACCTGAAAATTATGTTTTTCCAGTCTCCCAATTGATTGACTGTTTGATTGATTTTAAGAAAGGATTCTTGCATCTTTTCACCATTCTGGGAGTATGTTACATGTATTTTAGTGGTCTTTATTTTCTGGAAAGTGCTAGGAGCCAAATTGCAAATGAAAAGTGAGCCTTTGAGACCTGAGAAAGGGCTTCTGTGAAAGAGTTGTGGCTGAAGGTAGGTCTAGATTTGTCCTGGAAGCTTCATCCATCTGGTTGTTATTCTAGGGAAGATTCATGACTTCAACCAGGGGTCTGCCCTGCAACCCAGGAGGGACGGGCACCATACCAATTTTAAGAGCATGGTTCATTAGCAGCATGTTTTAAATGTGTTCTATTTTAGTTAAATTAGCCTATGCCATCTCCCTGTTATGCTTGACGCCTAGTGGTCTCCCTTGTATTTTCCCATTTCTGTGAGCTGTCTTTAGCAGGGATCTAGACGTAATTCTGTTTGGGACTATCTATGGTCATCTGAACGCTGGCTGGACAGATCTAATGAAGACAAAGGGCTCATGTTCCTGCCGTTGCTCTTCTAGACCAGATGGGCTGGGGTGCTTAGGACCTCACCACAGGAGGTGGTACTGAGTTTGGCTCTCCCAATGATTTTGGCAGCAGTGTTTCAAATGTGGGACTTCTGCCTAACCTGTCTTTCTGCCAAGGTTCTGAACTTTCTGTTGAACGAGATGCAATGGGGTTGGTTTGAACTAGCAAAGAAAACAGTTATACTATTGGTTGTTCCAAATCCAAGACTTGTTATATTAAAGATCCAAGAATGAGGAGTAACTTGCAAAAGTAATCTACAGAAAAGCATGAATCCTCTTGGATGGAGAAATTAAGCCTTTTTCTCTGCATCTCACTTGTACTCCCATTACTCAGTTTTCAGACTGCCACTCCTATCGTGACTATTTTCCTTTTACTACCTGCTATCCTTTCTAGCCCCCCATCTCACATTTTGCTACTGGTTTCAGCTTCCACTTTACAGACATCTACGGGCTCCTGTCTCTCAGGCTGATGTTTATTCGCAGCTAGTCCCAGCCCCTGCACTCCTCTGTCTTGTTCTCAGTATCCATGGGAACATCGTCATTGTCCCACAGTGCAAAAGAGAGATTCAGCATCCACCTTCACTTTAGAGATTCACTCCTCATCTGCTATGTGAAAGACTGCCCTGCCTTTCTACATGATGCAGAGCTTGAGAATGGGCTTTTCTACTTCTATTCTGTATTCTTGTGTCCATCTTCTAAGCTGAAAAACCCTTCCTTTGCCAGGATCTGAAAAGACGAGTTTTTTTCTAAGCTTTTGGCTGGCAGAACTAAAGCTGCTAAAGGCAGCTTCCTAGCCACTGTGTTCTCCCCTCAGCGGGTGACACTTCCTTGCAGGCTTCCTTCCCATCATAGCACCGTGTGCACAGTCTGGGATGCTGGGGAGATGTTCAAAGGCAAAACCAGGTTGGATATTAAGAAAAACTCCTCCAAAAGAGAGGCAATGCATTGAAACAGGCTGCCTAGGGAGGTGATGGAACACTGTCCCTGGAGGTATTCAAGATCGCTGTGAATGTGGCACTGATGGACATAGCGGGCATGGTGGGGATGGGCTGATGGTTGGACTAGAAGATCTTAGAGGTTTTTTCCAACCTTAACCATTTCATGATTCCTCTGGGGAGAGCAGAGCAGCAGCCTTGACCACTACATGTGTGGCTAATGATAGTTATTCCCTGAGTCAAGTCTGGGGAAGAGACCTGAGCCCCAACCAGGACTAGTTCCTTCTTCATCTGCTCTGTAAGCCAAAGGAAGGAGGAATGTGCCTGTAGCTCCTGACATAGACTCTACAACTCTTTTAGCAGCTTGATGGAGACATTGAGTCTAGTTCATAGGAAGCTATGAATCCCTCCTGAGGACCTGTGCCTGCCTCCAGGCTGCTTTTTACATGGCAAGTCCAGAAGAATGGAGCAGCCAAAGCTTTCCAAGATTTGGATTTGCTTGCTGTTTCTCAGCAGGGAGTCAATGCTTGCCTCAACCCCATTGACACCAGGGAGGTCCATAAATCAGCTGCACAGTGATAGCACAGCCCTTCTGATGCTCATTATGCATCTTGCTGCTGGAGGAAAGTACCACCTTTGGTGCCAAGTACATTAGGGAACATGCCGGGGTTTAAAATACTCCACAGGAGGGAATCGCAACATTTCCAAAAGTTGGCCTCTTGCATCACAAAAGCAGAGCATGCTCCTTGCCATGCCTAGAGCAAGAACAAAAGCCCAAGGCCAACAAACAAAAAGAACAGCTCTAAAACAACAAAGCTGCTCTGAGTTCTGTATACAGAGTTTGTTGCCACAATCTGGCCCAGACTTACCATCCCTGATTTTCCTGCCAAAATGATGGAAATATAAATAGGGACCATAAACCCAAAGTATTTCCAGCTCATATGTCCAAAGGATTGAAATTATAGTCTCTTAGCAAGGAAAATGTTCGAGGGTAGTGAGGTAATGGGACCTGGTTAAGAGCTCATTTCTCTGAAAAACTTTAATACAGAATGGAATTTTTTCCAATGTCCTTGATGCAACCTTTGTTAAAGTATAAAATAATCCCCCATTTCAGAGGAAAAGACCCTTCTATGCCTCCAAGAATGAACTGCTGAGCTCCATTTTGGAAACTGTTTCTTTCCAGTTGCTGTTTCCAGAGATTTCTGAACAGCTCCAAAGGCACAGCATCAACAAGGAATGAGATCTGACTGTTTGCAAGCAAATCTGTGTCCTCTTGGCTTACCTAGAAAGGGCCTCACTTTTCTGTTGATTTGCTGAGAGCTGCTGCTGTTGACCCATAGGAGTCCCAGCTCCAGACCTGCTAAATAATATCCTGGAAGTCCACGCCATGAATCACAGTGCTGGATTCTGCTCTGGACTCCGCTCATTTGATTAATTACATTACCATGCCTGCGCTTTATTTATTGACTCACAGCCATAAGAGCCTGGGATGTGCTGCGTATATAGTGAACTGATTAAAGGGGGAATGTATGTTAATGCATGGATGTGTACAATAGCTTTTTGAAATCCCTCATGATCTTCCCACCCACTGGGCATTGCTTCAATATTGAGTTCAATCGTCAGGAAACAAATTTGCTCCCTCATCTGCGTAGCACATTGCAATGAGCTTGCCAAATATGCCCAAGCTTTTTGAAAGAAAAGAGAATCCCCCCACCAGTGAATTTATGACCCTTGGCTCCCACGTGTGCCTTGTTCCCGTGCATGCCTCAGCGACATGGAAACTGCAGCAGATCTGTTTGACCTCTTCCTACACTCTCATATTTGCAGCTATGTTAGATTTTTGCTTTATTTTTTCATTAATACTAGGGTTGTTTGTTGTTGTTTTTTTTTTAATTTGTTTTGTTACTTTCTAACACAAGCAGTACACGAGGAGAGGCCCAAAGATGACAATATACATTAATGAAAATTAAAGAGGAAAAATGGAGAAGAATCAGGGAGAGGGTGGACATGTTGCTGAGTGTGGAAAGTAGTGTTATTCCTCTGCTCTCTCTCAGGTCCTTCAAGCCTGATTTTGTCCTGATCAGACAGCACGCCTACAGCATGGCATTAGGAGAGGACTTCCGCAGCCTCATCATTGGTCTCCAGTACGGTGGCATCCATGCGGTCAACTCCCTCTACTCTATCTACAACTTCTGCAGCAAACCATGGGTGGTAAGTGATGATTCAGCTCTGCTAGATGTCAGCACTAGTAGCAATGCGAAGTAGATATCTGGTACCAATAGAGCAGTGTAGTAGAAATGCTGAATCATGGCCTGAGCCAGTGATAGAGCACCTGGTGGGAAGGCAGGGCCAACCCAGGAGAGTTCAGGTGCAAGTAATGCACCTGTGTGACCTGTGTGAAGGGGTGGAGCCGGGATCCACCCCTTCCCAGACCTCATTTAAGGGTAGGCAGTGGCAGTCCCTACCTAATGGAGGTCTTTCAAAGGTGTGTGCTTTTTCTTCTTTTGTTACTGTGGCTGCTGCATTTGGGCTTGTTCTCTTTTGCAGCAGACTAGGATTGTGCCACCCTGCTACTACTGCTGTACTTTCCTTCTCATTGCAGCTTTACAAGTACTAAACTCAGTTTTTGGAAGTCTTTCATAGGATTGGGATTCTCTAGTGCTAAAACCACCATGGGAATTTAGTGGGGGTTGCTTGAAAGAACATCAGCGCTACTCATTCATAACACCTTGATGTTACTTGGGGCTTATTTCCTCACCTTGAGTAAGGCATGTTTTACCTCTATCCAGACTCTGTGTCAGAGACAGTTGTACAGTAGTATCTAGATTTCTTGTAGGACAGAATAGTTGTATAATAATAAATAAATAATAACACTGGGAATATCAGCAAAATGTATTTTGTGCTTTCTTCCTCCTTTCTCTGAATGGTGTTTTCTTGAAAGGCAAGAGAGGTATAGATGCTATCTTTGACAAGCAGGTCTACCTAAAAAGGGAACTGAAAATTATTAAGGCCTTGGGAAGATGCAGAAAGGGTAAAGTGTGTAGGTTCTCTCAATGGTTTCAGGAGGAAATGGAAGTCTGTCATAGAGTGTTTTTTCATTAAGCCTGAAAGACTGTGCCCTGGAAACATCTTCATCTGAATCAGTTCCTGGGAAGCACAATACTGTTTCAATATTCAAGACCAGGCTGGATGGGGCTTTAAGCAATCTGGTCTAGAGGGAGATGTCCCTGCCTGTAGCATGGGGGTTGGAACTAGGTAATCTTAAAGGCCCTTTCAACCCAAACCATTCTGTAATGATATTGTATGTTGTGAGCCTCCTTCACCTGTCATTTAAATTTTGTCAAGTTCACCTGGAAATCTCAGGAAACATTAAAATATATATATATATATAGCATTGGTGTATCTTGGCCCTGAAGTTTGCAATAATTCCCCAGATCTGTTTTATAACCAACTCAAAGTCATCAAGAACTGAAGGAGCAGGAGAGCTTGAGGAGTAAGACTGGCTATCACAGCACCTGCAGGAAAGAATCAGATACTGGTGCATTTCTTCAGTGCATATCTGGGTCTTCCAAGCAGTTTCATTCCAAAGCACCCTTCCTGATCTCTGCTGCTCCCAGAATGGGAATTTCCCCTGCACTGTTCTAGGTCTGAAGCAGGCAGATACAAGCTATGTGGATGTGGTAAGGAAATGGTTCTTTCCACTGTACTCCCCCATAGAAAACTTTCAGATGTTTGTAGGGATTTCTCCTGTTCTTGAACAAATATAGTTTGGGATGGGACTTAGTTAACTCTTGCTGTAAACATTATTTTACTCTTTACTTAAGACATTTTGGTTGTTGTTTTCTTGGAATAAGAAGTCTATTAGTCTTCAGACCCGTGGTTTAAGTCTAGGTGTGGTCTGTAGTAAATCAGACTTTTCTTTCATAGTGCTGAGTTTAACTCAATTTCTATCAAAAAGGTTTTATTGCAAGTCTTCTCAATTTTCAAACTTTTTGCAATATTTGGAGTTTTCATTGAGACAAAGGTAGGGTCCTGACTCTTCCAAAAATGTTGCAGTGCAGTAAGGTATTGGGTAACCCAGTTCCTCATGTCCAGAGGAAAAAAAATAATTATAGATCATTAAGGTTGGAGAAGACATCTGAGATGATTTAGTCCAACTATTAGCCCATGCCCACCATGCCCACTAACCATGTCCCTCAGTGCCACATCAACACAGTTCTTGAACACCTCCAGGGACAGTGACTCCATCATTTCCCTTTTACATCTCACTTTTCCATCACTGTACAAGTAGATGGTGCATGTTTGCCCTCAGTCCCCACGTGAATCATGAGGGTTGTTGGGAATGGAAAGGAGAGGAGGAGAGGGATCAGCAGTAGGTTCAATACAATGTGTTCTCTACAGTTAGTCTGACTCACTGTGAGCATGCTGACCCTGGTGACCAGACAAAAAGCCTGTGCACGTTTGCTGAGAAGACAGTCATGTGGCCTATTCCATCTTATTTGTGGTTGGAGTCTGTCAGGTATCAGTTGACAGTTTTCAAATCATTCTTTGTAATTACGTTCCCTAAGGTGTACAGGGGCCTCAAGATGTGACAGGCCTATTTTTAAGAGTCTAAAATAAAACAAACTCAGCACACTGCAAAAAAGAAAAACTAAAAATAAAAACATGTAATGCTGGCAAGGCAGTGTGGGATAAATTGGCTCTGCCAGTAACTCATGTCTAAATACGCTAGGTCTGGTTGTGCTGTGCCATGCTTTCCTCACTGGGAATACAGCTGGCTCAGACAGCCCTCCCAGAGAAGTCAGAGAAACCACTTCCATACGCTTAGGTTTATAGAATGCCTCCTTTCTCCACTGCCCCTGTGCGCACATCACCCTCAAAGACAAATGGTTGTAATGCACTACAGTAATCTAACGCCTCAGATGGATCTGAGCTGGTATTTGGCACCACTGAAATTTTATCAGATTAAGGTTAGCTCAGGTAGAGATTGGATGGGGCCATTTGGGGGCAGAAAGCCTCACTGGCTAGAGAGTCAGAAGATTTTGTGATAGCTGGAGAGTGTGAGATAGAGACAGAGCACTTCAGTGCACGTTCTACTTTGATTGCAAAACAAGCATCTTGAAATAAGGCATCCGCTTAACAGAGATTACTGGAAAATTTTTGGACATAACAGTCGAGACACATGAAGAAATGAAATTAAACCCCCTGGGAAAATGTGCTTTTCACTCTCCCTTTTATTTTTCCAAAAACGGTTCCATTTCATAGAAACGTTTATGATTTTGTGGAGGGGGGTGGAAGGGAGACTGCTTTTCCTTGGCAATTTGCAACAGTTTTTTCTCAGCAACTGTAATTACAATCAGCTGAGTTTGGCCTTGAGTTTACTCAAACATGCAGCCCTGCTTTTTAATGACAGTTTCCAGTGCTACACATTTCTTCAAAGGTTAAAATTTGCATTAAGCACAGGCACAGTTTGACGTGCATGTTTCTGAAGGAAAAGGAAAAGAAAAACACAACAAAAATCAAACACTGTGAGGGGACCTCACACAGAGAGAAAGATCTAAGCAATCTAAGTTTTAAGATGATCACAGAACTATTGAGAAATAATGCTCTAGCCATGTGAAACACAATGCTTTAGCCATTCATATAAAATATATATATATCGTTGTAAAAGTCATGATACAAAATGCAGTGGGAATGATGCTCGAAGTAGTTCTTTATGGCATGCAGAAATGTATGTAACTGTAAGACAGCTTTTGCATCTGTAAGACTGCAGGTGATTAGAAGTTTTGATGACAGTCACCGAGAGTCCAAGTAGACTCCTAGTCAAGCTACTATGGACTGTAGAGGGATATAGGCTCCCTGGTGACCTAAACATTTTAAAAATATGCAAATGGACTTGAGATGTTCTGAATGGATCTTATTTCTCTGGAAAGATTCCCTGCAAGTACCTTGAAACCAAGCAGCCAAGTAAGGTATTTATTTCACTTGCTCATCCGTTCCAAGTGCCTCAGACCCGGACTTTGCCATGTTGCCTTGCCCAGTGTTTTGCTCTGCAGTCTGGATGCAATCTCATTAAAATCAGCGGAGCAACAGACAGTAAGAATTGACACCAAAATGTGTAAGGAGCATTTATTTCTAGCTGGTTTGCACTGGGAATGGTGACTTGAGCTCTACCATCAGGTATCTGAGAGACTTCTGTACCATGCAACATGCATGTCTCTGCCAATGTCTTGTCCAATAAATGTCAAAAAGGTAAAAAGGAAGGAAGTGACTCACGAAGGTCAATACCAAAGGCAGAAATTTTGCAGATCATTGAAACTCTCACTTGCATGCATCAAAAGCAAGCCCAAGGAAGAAGTTGGGATGCCACCCATCAGCCACCCAGCCATTCCAGTTATTTTGTTGGTGCTGTTTTCCTAGTGTAACATGGATGTCACCTCAGCATCACAGTGTCCATGGTTCAGCAGGTCTGCATTCAGACACAGCAAAGGATATGTGCTGCTCTGAGCCTGGGTGTTTTTCCTCCCTGTCTCTGTCACATTGTAAGTCCTGTTTGCTCACTTTGCTAGTTAAAACAGGGCTTTGTTTTTTCTTCTCTAGGGTGTGCAGGTCTAGTACAAGTAGTTAAGAGAAGTAAACTGTCCTCCTTCCCCCAACATCAATACCCTTCTTGCCAACAATAATTATTCTACACAGGGAGTTTTTCCCTTATCTACTGATGCATGTGAGGGGGTGGTGGTGTTAGTGATGGGATATGCCAGCTCTTGATGTTTCCTGGGCTTTCTTAAATGCCACATTTTGACATATGAGATTAGCAAAAAGATTCTTCCTATTTGTCTGTGAATCTGCTGGCAGCTGCCCTTTCAGCATATAGCCTGGGTCTGGCACACACCCTGCAGCTGAAGTTTTTTTTTTTTTACATACTGGGTGCACTTTTTTTTTCCTCACATAGATTGCTCTTTAACTCCCAAAGGGGTATTTTCCTCTCACCCACCCAGACAAGTTCCAATTTCTTGTAGAGAATTGCTTTTGCTTAGACTAGCCCAGGAAGTGGGACAGGAGCCCTATCACAGTAGCTCTCTCTTTATCTGCAGTCTAACCTTGAGTTGAAGCTTGGTGCATTTGCTGCCTTTAGCCATTCCCCTGAAGTGCCTAGAACATTTAAGATGAGGCAGCCCATACTATTTGGAAGAAAGGAGGCTTTTTCTTCTCTTCCTTGTTCCCCAGATGTCTGTTCCCCTCCCCTAAAGTATGGCACCTTTCTCCACTGATAAAGGTGACGCAAAGATCGCCTTCAAGATGAATGCATCCCTAGCTTTAATGAGAAACTTGAAGGAACTTACATAAAGAACTTACAGTGAGACTTGGCCCAGACCGGGCGCCTTTTGTTAATTTAACTCAATCTTACCACATTTCAGAGGACTTGGAAACTTGATGCTGTTTCTAAATCACTTTGCAAATAGGACACCAACGAGGAGTGAGTTCATCCATGTCTACCAGCTCAGCAGGAGCCAAGATTCTCACTTCTTGTCGAGCAATTCCTGATCACTTTATTCTCTCAGTGTTCATGAAAATAATCAAGCTACTGTATTCAGCCTCATTCCCTTCCTGTAAGACTGGTCTTACCACATCACTGACAGCACTGCCAGTTCAGCATTGTCCATGGGAACAGGGCTCTATCTCTTTAGAGGGGGAGGGGTATAGCCTTGCTTCTAAGATTTGAAGGTTTCTAATATGTATGTCACTTCTTTTTCCCTTATCTGTACTAACTCTGTTTTAGAAATGTTTTCTATCACACTTTCTCAGGGTATCAGGTTTCTCTTAGACAGATTTGGTTGTCTTTTCCATTGATCAGTGACAGATTATGTAGGGAGGCTGCTGACAATGTACTGGTCTGATTATTCAGAAATAGGCATTTTGGAGCAGGAACTCACTGTGCTAAACTTCTGTTGGGTCTCTGGAACATAACTAGAAATCAGAATACTCCCATCGTGGGAAACTTTCAATCTGGCTGGGCACAATCCTGAATAACAAACAGTTTATAACGATGATAATAATGGTGATAATGGTGAAGCTCTGGCTGACAGGCTGGAACGATGGCTACCTGGGACATGTAGGTGGGGCAAGGCTAGGTGATGATGTCTCCTTTCTTCTGCTCTGCTTGGGTGGATGCTGGGAGACCCTCAGTTCATAATAAGTGCCAGTTATGACTGACAACAATGTCAATCATGCTTTCTTGGTTTGGTGCTCAGACCTGGTGGTCCTCTTGTCATCTTTCTCCCCTAGCTATTCTTTCCTTTCAACACCATGGGTAGATGTGTTTTGCTTTACCTTGGTTATGGGACAGAGATACAAGGAAAAGCTTTGGTTTTGTTTCTCTCTGCTCAGGAGTGGGGCACTGATTTCCTACCTGGTCGTGCCTCTAAGCCCTTTTCTCTAACAAGAAGGGCACCAGCTTCTCCCCAGCCACCTCTGGGAATTTAATGCTTGTTCATAGTAGATCTGTAACTAAACTCAAACTGATCCCCTTCTGGCTGCTGAACTCCTCCTCTTGGTCCATACAAGCTTGTGTATGTTGTTCAGTTTGGTCCTGGGAAACTAGCACAAGCTCTTACTTGTTTTTCTTCTCTCCGTTCAAGAAAGCAAGGTGGGAAAGGCATAACAACATTTTTTCACTCGCCTCATTCACCAGTATCAAAACACTTTACAAGCCTTTACCTGTTGCACAATAAGCCACTAACATCTATTTTTTATTTTTATTTTTGTCCCCCTCTGTCCCTCCCAAGTTCTCTCAGCTCATTAAAATCTTCAACTCGCTGGGTCCCGAGAAGTTCCCTCTTGTGGAGCAAACTTTCTTCCCAAGCCATAAGCAAATGGTGAGTACCTGTGCTTTCTTCTGATTCCAGCATGGGTGGGGGAGAAGCAGTAAATGTAATTTGGGCATGAGAGAGTGATAGGTATGCTGGGAAGAGCCTCCATTTTTGCTTACAGAGAATTACTAGCTCAAAAGCAATATGCAAAAAAGTTCATCCCATAGAGTATGGAATCACTTTATAGAGATGAACTGTTTCCCCTCCTGTCACACTGGAGTTGTTTACAATACGTAAAAAAATCTCAGATATGGACAGAAATAATTGTTTGTCTCACATTAGTTTGCTTGGTCTGTCATGAGGTTGCCATCCATGAAATACTTACCAGCTTGACTGAGTACTCAGAGAAAACTGGAGTTCCAAAAACAGAGGTTGTTTCAGCTTGTAGTGTTTCCTTTGCCCAGTGGCTCTCGTCTTCCTGCCAACACTGAAGCACCCGGTGTGCTGCATGGCTGCTGGGCACCATACCAACCTCTTAGGGCACCTTCCAAAGGGACATACACAAATGCCCACTGCAAACTTGGCATTAGTCCTGGAGAACGTCTGAGTGGCTTCATTTAAAGCTGCTGGTATCTTGTTTCCTTTCAGTTACAAGGATGACTAGTTCTTGTTGAGTTTTCCTCCCAATTTTATGTGTGAATTAGTGACCCTACCTGGATGATGAGTCCACGTGACCCTCTGCATGAGAACCATGGCCCCATGTGTCAGCCATCCAGGCTAGTATCGTATGCTTGATTGCAAATGTGAGCAGAGTTGGCAACCTGCACGATAGGGTGTTATGGACCTGATGGCAGAAACAAGCACCCAGTGGGATCATCAGAATTCCAAATAAGCTTCACTTTTCTTCTTGTAAAAGATCCCACCAGTGCTCACTAGGTACCTGAAAGCCTTGAAAGGCCAGTCTGTCATTTCTCTGCTCCGATACTCTGTGCAGTCTAACTGTGCTGTGGGGCCAACAGCTCTTTCATATTTCACACGTACATGGTGAAGGTAAGTACAGTCATACTGTGAAACACTCAAGTATTGCAGTGATGAGAGTTGCATGAGCATTTAAGACAAAGAAATGGATGGTCATTATATACTGAACAAGAGTTGGTTGCAGATCTTTAAGACAAATAATCAACGTTGCATTTAATTCTCATTATTTATGAAGAGGGATTTGTGATATGCATAATGTTTTGGGGACAGCTGTGGCTTTGGCCATCACTTCAGAAATGGTATTCTTGGAAGACTTGATTAAGCTTCTCATTGCATATGTCTATTTATCACTACTTTTTTTTTTTTTCTCAAAATCTGATTCCTTTGCATGTAAACACATTTAGAACCAGTATCATAGTTTGGTTTAGTGAAGCACTAATCTTTTTTTCACTTATTTGTCATCTCTGTAACTTATCATCAGCTTGCAGATGCTATTGCTTAC
This sequence comes from Bambusicola thoracicus, assembly GCA_002909625.1. NCBI lineage: Eukaryota > Metazoa > Chordata > Aves > Galliformes > Phasianidae > Bambusicola > Bambusicola thoracicus. The sequence continues at coordinate 12,662 of PPHD01007497.1, forward strand.
TTCCCAGAGAATACAGGAACCTTTTAAAACTGTAGATAATATCATCTGAGCACACACTGTTGTTGACATGCAAGTTGGAGTAATCTGATTTAAATCAGTCACTTTCTAAACATTTACACAAGCAACAATCTGCTTGGGCAAATTATGACCTGCCCTTCCCAGATGGGGGTCTGCTTCTCTCTTCTGCCCAAGGGAGAAATGGAATGAGTCGACGTAATTTCCCAAGATCTTCCTAGTTGTGTTTTCACAGTATCTGGGGCTGAGAGGGTAAGCACTTAAGGCAAGCAAGCCGTAGTCAGCACCCCAGCAAATGTATGTGAAACTTGCACACTGTTCATCAGCTTCTCAAGGTATCAGGAGTGATAATATCCCATCCGTGGTCTTTCCTTTCCTTTCCTGAAGGTGTTTTCAAACTACATGTATTAACATGGGTGTTTTGGTTGCTGACCCTGGAAGAGTTTCTGGTTAGTGTTATGGTATTACTTCATTGAGTGTGGTATACTTTAAGCAATGAAGTTTTAATTTAGTTGAAAATGCTTTCTCTCAAGCTTGCTTCTCATGACAAAAGGGCATTTTTACCCAGCCTTAAGCAATAAACCCAAAGAAAGGATACAAGGCTCTGATATTTCACAGCAGAAAAGATCTGAGCAAGGAATCTCCAATTCCTTTGCTACGGGTGTGTACCTTTCAACAGTCCCCCTGACTTACTAGAAATAAACTCAATCTGGCAACTGTTCTTCTAAGGCCCTACTGGTGCTACATGATTTAGTCCTTATGAGAGCCCTGCTCTGCAGTGACCCCCTATGGCCAATTAACAAGTAGGATATGTTAACTTCAAAAACGATTTTTTGCCTCTCCTGGGCTTACGACAAGTCATCAAGAGATCAACCTCTCAGAGAGCGGGTGGGATTACACGGTGGTGTCTTTGCCAAAGAGCAAGAATTGCCAGAAGTGGAATGTCTGCTTTGAGCCCAATAAACGGTATCAAGAAAGGGAAGGAAATGAATAAATCCACTTGCAAATCCATCTGTGTACATTTAAAGTGGGCAGAAACTAACATAAGTGAAGCAGAGACAGAATGTCTGTGATAGAAATAAAACCACTTTACTGTTTAGAATAAAAGGACACTATAAAAAGTGAACATTATGCAACATTACCTTAAAAGACAATATACATTCACTGAATATAAAATTTATAAATAACATGGAGGAAAACTGTAAACAGTGCTAGAAAATTTAGCAACAAATACATTCCTTCTGGACAAGATTTTTCACGCAGGTTTGGTTCCCTCCCCAAATTTCCATGACTATCAGGAACAGCAGAGTGGCTCTGTGAAGGAAGGGTGTCAGAGAGAATGGGAAACCAGTACAGGCAAAGCAGCAGTGCTTAGCAGAGTGGTAAGCTTGTTGTCAAGACTGGTAACACCAAAAGAAACTTATTCCAATTTAAAGGGGTTCTGCAAAAGTTTTGCCCTGCCTTTCTAAGCTAGAACAGATATTTTAAATATATTTTTCAAAGACATCTGAAAGAATGGAGGTTTGTGCCCATGGAGGCTTTTACTTTGAGTCCTTAGTGTGAAAAACACTGCAGTGTGTTTGCCATTAATCACCCTGAGATAGTACTCCAATCAGCATGAATGGGATATGGTGATACGTTTAGGTTTCCAAATAGAGCTCTATAAAAGGCCATGCAATTTCTCAAAACATGAGAAGTTTAGTCCTAAACTTGTAGTTTTGTCCCACGGAGGGGTGAGGGAAGCGTACCACAGAGGGGGACCGCAGTATCTCAGTGATCCCAAGAGGACTTTAGTCAAGGTACTCCAAGCACAGGTCTCTTCCTGTTCTCTATCTCTTCCCTTTTTGTAAAGGAAAATTGAGATCAATTATTCCCCACCCTTCCATATATTTTTCATACTTTTTGTAATTTCTAAGGGGGAAACACTCTCAAGCAAAGAAGGGAAAATATGAATAATTATCATTTAAAAAGAAAGAGAATTTCTAATGATGTTGGTGTATAGAGGGGAAAATTGCCCTCATCCTACCTGTGCCCAAAGATCATGCTCACATGAGATGGGCAGTTGATAGTTTCCATCTAACCTTCGATTGCAGGGTAAAGTGAGGAGCATGGGAGAGGTGATTTGTGTGAGCCATTGCATGCTCCAGTACCCAGTATTTGGGGGATAACTTCATACCCGCCTCCTCACATCCCATCTCTCAGGGCCCACATCCTTCATGGTGTGTTCTAACAATTGAGAACAATCATAGAATCACCTAGGTTGGAAAAGACCTTCATGATCATCTAGTCCAACCATCCGTCTACCACCAATGCTTCCCCACAAAACCATGTCCCTTAGTACAACATCTAAATGTTTCTTGATCGCTTTGAGCTTTATCTAACAACAGGCAGTAGTGACTTAGCGGGATAGGAGAAACGAGAGCACAGAGAGAAAGGAGTAAGTCTTAGAGTCTGAATTAGAGCCCATACAAGCCGCGTTAACAGCTCCCTTCTACTTCAAGGGAACCTTCAGGCAGGTCCTTAATGCAAGCACAAGCTAAAGCTTAGCTCAAGAAGCACACGTCCCTGATAGCATGCAAAGAAACAAAATTAAGTAGCTTCCCAAAAGAAATGTATTTTTACTGGATTCTTCCCCCTCCTTTTGGCTCCACATTTTTAAAAGTCTTAACAACTGTTTCTTTACACAACAAGGGAAAACCCCAACCCTTGCTGGTCTAGCTGTATGCATCTCAGAAATATTTTACCGTCTGCAATATAAAATGTGAATTCAATTCATTTTCTGGTAATGTGGTTGCTTTTTTTGTTGTTTACAAAGCACATAGCTACATTATATCCTACTTGGGGACGCAAGCCCTCATAGCATTAGAATGAAAATATTTTCACAATAATTGGAGTGCAATACTGTGATGTCTCAGCTATAGCTACATGAATCAGTGACAGGTAAAATATGCAGAGCTGCAATTACATGAAAAATCAACACCTCACTGCTTCGAGGGGGATTCTCATTCAGCGTCTGAAGCCATGATAAGTGGCTGAAGCTCAAAGAAACATCAGCTTTGCGAGGTCGCTTTGAGCTTGAGGAGCATCTGCAGAACCGCTGACTCCACACAGTGTGGACAGTGAGGGTGGAAGCATCCCTGCTGGCCAGGTTGGCTCCACTCTTCACTCAACTAAGATTGAGCCCTCGGAGATCTTGTTGGCAGTGCACAGCTCAAACAGAGGTTGCCCCACTGTGTCCAAAAGCCTGATCCCATCTCTGCCACAAGGGGCAACGCTCTTGACCTGAACCTATGATGGGTGCTATGAAGCACACTACTCTCCCTCTCATCTCCAACATATAATTTAGGAGTAGTCACAGGGAAGAGGACTTTTTGAAAAGTGTTCCAAGCCTGAATCACAGGAAAATCCAATGGATTTTCAGTGTGTTGAGTTCTGTATTGTCACTCAGAGCAGCTGGAAAAAAAAATACACAGCAAACCTAGGTGCCTCCTATTCCAGCTCTTTGAAAGTGCCCTTTACAGCTCATGCTGAAAACGAAGCTGTAACACTTTTTGCTGTAACAATTCACCTCATGAGTGGGGCATTTCAAGGCATGTACATCTGCCAAAGCACTGGTAGCATAGAAGAGCCACAAAAATGCATCAGGACCCATCTCAGACATCTCTTCCTTTCCATTTAGCAAGGAGGCCCCAAACAACTTTCCAATAGCTGAGAAGGTCACTGACTATAAAATGCTGTATTGCCCTGGGCTGGGATCGCTGCAACACTTTCTCCTGCTGGTGGCAGCTCTGCTTTCTACGTGGAATGAACTGAAGATATATGGAAACTTAAGATAAATAATCATAATAATACAAAAATGAAGTTAAGCATAATCTTTTCCCTGCCCAAGCCCTCCCCATTCGAAACTCAGTCACCCATTTTGTCAGAACCCCTTCTTCACCATCATTAAAACTTAAAATACTTTTATTTGATAAGAAAAAATTATATTATAGTTTTCTTAATAAAAAACAAAATAGAACAAAAAAACTTCTCCAGTCAACAGCAAAGCACAAGACAGTAAGGCTCCTCCTCCCACATCACTGCAGGACACAGTATGAGCACATGCACAGATCTATGCTTTACAGTGCCTAGAGGGGGAAACCAGCACTTGACACAGAAGGAATCCTCTGGGCAGCTGAAATGTTATGATCCCAGCCAGCACTTATTAGGAGACCACTCTCCCTTGCCTAGACACCCCCCTCCCCCCCACTTCCTCTCGCCGTATAAACAAACACAGCTAGTGTAGCTGCAGGGAGGAACTGTGGTGCTGGGGTACAGAGGAAACTATGACTGTAGCCACTACTGCAGATACACTGGAGCTTCAATATCTTAAGAACAACTCACTGACTCGGAATGTCAATATTTCTGTCTTTGAAACACAATCAAACCATTCTTTTGTTTCTAACACCAAAAAAAAATTCCACGTTCCGTCAAAAATAGCTTATGTCATTATGTGTATGTATATACATCTTAGTTCAGCAAAACACTATTTTGGCAATAGATTTTTTTATAGTAAGAGCTCTAGCAAGTCTCCCCTTTCCCTCTCCCATATGATTGATTTACAGTTGGTATTTTTGCATGTTTGGTTTAAGATGTTTACAAGCTGTTTGCGCTGTTGATGTTGAGCTGCAAAGAGTTCAGGGACCAACGCTGTTCAAAACAGGATGCCACAACATTTTATCTGCTCTGCTGCAGGTGGATTTACCTCCCTGAACACAGGGGATGGGGCTTTTGCTTTTCAACAACAAAAATACAAAATACTCTCTCCTCTGTTCTGGAGAAAGCCAGAACTTTAAATGTGCTGTTGCATTCACACTGTGACTGCATTAGCTAGGACAGTCAGCCAACAATGCTTTTACCAGATGATGCGGTCAGACACACCAGGTGAATTTCTCCCACTGCTGGAGTCAATCACATTGCCAATCTCTTCCATAGCGGAGGATTTCTCTTGGATGTCATTTTTATCCAGAGTTTAAGCTGGGTTTCTTTTCAGTTTGCTTCATCTGCCAATCTGATTAATGAAACCTGTTTGCCTTTAAACAGATTTGTCTACGCATTTTCAGCATTTAGTGCATGAGGAGGGGCGAGGGGAAGCCAGCGCACAGAAGAATACAGTGCCTAATTGGCATAGTTTTTAGATTTTTGTTTTCCTAAAAAAATAGAGATTATATTGCTACAGCTAACGATACATGTAAGAGAGCAAGAGCTCCACTTTTTCTTTTTTCCTCCATTATTCCCTCTGGTGTGCAAAAGTAAGCTCCCAAACGTCATCTGACCAAAACGAGTGGTATCAAAAATGGAAAAGGTAACTATTACAAATTCAGTAAGGTAGCACAGACTTTTTTCTTTCCTTTTTTTCCTCTCTCTCTCTCTCTTTTTTTTTCTTTTTTTTCTTTTTTTAAGTGTTCGAAGTGCTAGAATTTGCAAGAAAACAGGCACTAATTTCATTGTCATCATCATGATCGGGTAAGAGTTAGTGTCCAAAGGAAGATCAGCCACAAGTAAGGGAGAGGGAAGATAAGGAAGGTACAGTGTGCTCAGGGATCTGTGGCATTGATGATCGTTTTATCTGGAGGCGCCCATCCTCTATACCAGCTGCAGTAACCTTCCACCCTCTGGATGCAGGCATAGTGCTTCGCTTGGTGTCCTGAGTGGCCGAAGTTGGAGAGCATGTCTGTCCAAATGCACTCATTCTTGGAGGTGGCAAAGCAGGGCAAATAGTAGCAGGGCCGAATCTGCAATTGTAAAGAGCAAACCAGTGAGGTGACACAGAACTTTGTATACAGTGCCCTTCCACCAGAAGCAAGGGATTAAAAATTTCTCTCCTTAGAACCTTGCTTACTAACTCAAAATTCAGCCTCGGTTTAGTAAGCATGTAAACATGTGCTTAGCTTCACATACACAGGTAACTCCAGAGTCAAAGAGACTTCTCGGGTACAGAAAAGTTGAGCTTTTATCTATGCTTTTGCAGGTCTGGGGCCATGAGCAAAATCTTGGTGCCACTGCCAGGTTTTAACTATTCAAATTGTTTGCACAATCAAAAAAAAATCTGTCCATATCTTGCCAAGCCTTTGGTACCTGATTTCATTCATCTGCAAACGATTCTGTGTGGATTCTAAAAGGCCTCCCTAACCCCAATTAGCTCCAACATGAAATTACAAAGGCACAGACATAGCATTTTTATGTATCTCTTCTCTAGTCTCAAAACTAAAGCTGAGCTGTTTGTTTTCCCTGCAAAAACTGTTGTCCTTTATTTCCTTCACTGGCTGTTCACCATCATTGGTATTACCAGCTAGAGGAAACAAAATTCTAGGGTTCTAATGTCTTGACACTACCTAATTAGAAACACCACTTACCTTGCATCCACAGCCCAGATGATAACGATGATTCAGTCCTTTACGCTGGGATAGAGTCAGCCGGTCCCATTTCTCATACCAATTGCACAGGCCAGTGTAAACCTTCCCTTCATACACGCGGCCTTGAAAACAGACGCATAGTCACAAGTTAGCACTTCTCAGCTCAAGCACTTTGCTCATTTCCTGAGATCGCTAATGCTCTCAACATGTTTGGCTTCAGTCCCTGCTCAACAACTGCTTTCTCTTTATTAACTGGCTTGGGAATTTCTGAGCAGAAAGACTACAGCACTTCTGTAAGTTAGGAGTGCTGTGCCAGCTGTAAGCACCAGCAACAACATACAGGTGAGTAATACCGACAAGTCTGTCTCAACAGTAGAGAAAACTAAGTGAAGTGACACCTTCAAAAGGACTTGGCAACTGTCACATCCTTGCATCTCTTATCTCAGCTGTCTGTAACCAGAATAGTATGGGTTGGAAAGGACCTCTGGAGATCATCTAGTTCAATCCCTTGCTAAAGCCTGTGGAAACACCTCAACCTCTCTGGGCAGCCTGTTCCGGTGCTCTGTCACCCTCAAAGTAAAGAAGTTTTTTCTCATATTTAGATGCAACTTTTCATGTTCCAGATTGTGCCCATTGCCCCTTGTCTTTTCACTCCAAAACACTGGTGAATACCTTAACATTTGGAAGGCTGTTAACAGAGCTGTGTACACAGCTGCCTATGTCTTTAGCAGCCGTAAGTATAGAATGGAAGATTTTGAATACAAAGTACGTTGTCCTTTACCTGTAATCAGATACTGGTATTTGTTGACCTCCAGTTTCACACCACAAAGACTCTCTGAGGCTTCTGTGTAGATGTACTGTACGTGTGGCATTATCTGGAAGCCCCTGTACATCTAGAGAAAGAATAAAAAGGCATTAAGTCATCTTAAGATGACAATTTTTCACGCAGATTCTTTACCATCTGTGCTTCTGGACTGTGGCAGCAAGCAGAGAACTTTTAGTGCTTAGGGTAAAGGACTGACAGCACCAGCTGGATTCTGAGGGAAGTCTCCCTAGCAATCTTCTCATAGGACAGAATACCCACCTGTAATGAGCCGCTACAGTTCTGTAGGGGGACTTCATGTGACTTAAACAATTTCTTCTGAACAAAGGGATTTTTTCTTTTAAACAATGACCTTGTTTTCCAGTATCAATGCTGCAAGTTTCAAGCTTTTGCTGCTTGATCCAAGTCATCAAGCCAGATGCCTCCTCAGATGCCTAGCATACACAAGTCCTGCTGACCTCAGCAGGATGTAATGTTTCTCTAACTAAATGAAAGCAGAAATAGAATTCTACTTAAAATTAGCCTGTTACTGATGGCTGGCATAAAAACAATATCATGTTTACATAATTCCTCTATGCTTCTTCTCCTTTTTCATAATCATTAAGTGAAAGCCAACATGCAGTTCAATTTAATTGAAATATGAACCCACAGACATACTGGCAGTTGGAGTCAATCAGGAATTAGCACGTGTCCTTATCTGACTTGACCTTACCACTGCCAATTAGGGAAACTCAAGCATACCTGTTTAGCAGCATAAGGAGTCTGTGCATAGCAAAGAAGTAACTGCTACATGCATACATTGAACCCAGTAAATCATATCCTATTTTTGAAACACTGAGGATAATTTTCCTCCAAATTTCATCTTTAGAATTTGGATATTTCAAATTATTCAGGCTCTTTTTCCTCCCCCACTCCAAGCTGTACGAGTTGCCAACATTGAGAAGTCAAAGAAAAAAAAAACGGAGGGCAGAGAGAATCACAGTTTCAGTCTTTCTTAACCTATCCTTTTCTCTATTAGCTTTGTTGATAGGGAACACATTCATATTTATTTTAACTATTAACATTATAATGAGGCATAAGAGGAAAAAATCCCAAACAGCCCCAGAGCTATAGATCCCTGCTGCTGATCCCCACCGAAGTGGTAGTATTCTCCTCCAGGCTGTATTCTATTCCTTACAGTCCCTTATTACCCCAGGGTGTGTGTTCATTCCCATCTGCCCATCTTTCACTACTCCCTTCTGTTTTATTTGAAGAACAACCCTTTTTGTTCCACTGAATTCAACGGTGCTGTTTCTTCTGGTGCTAGGGGCCTGACTCAAACCTCCCTGAAGGCAGTGAACGGCTATTATGTTAGATCCAGATACTGCATATACAAACAAACAAGCAGCTACCATTTTTCTATATGCAATTCTCTATGTCAAATCACCTTCTGGATATCCAGGGAGTATCCTCACTGACAATACTCCAATCAGCATTTTATGCAGCTATCACAGTTCAGTAACAGCACTGCTGTGAACAGTAAAAGACATTCCAGAGGGTTTCTATTTTCCAGCCTTCCTTCTACGCCCAACAAATATGCAAGGAAAGCATTTTTTAAAAATTAATCATACTGTAAGAACAGAAGCTCACAGATCATGTTTGGAATAAACCACTGTATTCTTAGGTCAGCAAAGCCCCACACTGGATATGGAAGAACTGAACCTTGCCTCATCTCTACTTTATTCCTTCAATTTTATCGGTATGGGATGATCTACTCAGATTTTCCAATCACCATTGAGATAGCTGAAGATCTAAGTTCTGGCATAGGTATCCTGAGTGTCCTTGGATGAGTTATTTAGTCTTTAGTGCATTTTCATTCCTCATCTGCAAAACAGCTCTGCCTTGCTTCACAGGGGTAGTACTGTGAGGAAATGCATGCTGACTGAAGATCGTGTGTACAGACCCCAGGCTAGTCATTTTCACAGCAAGAAGCTACGATTGGAGCATCTAAGCAGATAAGAGTAGCTCAGACAACAGCCGGGGCTGCCCAGTCTTTCCACCACAGAGAGCTGGAGGCCTGGCCCATGCAATACAAGTGACCAGTGACTGAGTGCTAAGCTTCAAGGAGCACAGGGCTAATTAAGGATCTGAGCTACAGATCTACACCTGCACAAGCTCCCCTTGTAGAGGGCCTACAACCTAGATTAATCATTCTTCAGAAGAGCTGCTCAGCCCCTTCCTACAGGACTCCCGCAGTCCAACTCCTTGCATCTTCTGCACCATCAAGCTCAAAATGATTGCCTCTGAGGCCATACCAAACTGGCATCTAGGTTTTGACTTCTGTGCTTAATTTCCTGTTCACATTAGAATCAGGGACAGCGCTGCCAGGGTTGCTGAAGGCATCATGCTCAGCCTCTCACAAAGCCCTTCAGCTCACTCCTCAGCGATGATTGCCATGCTAACAGGCCAGGGGCTGGGCCAGACAAGGCCTGCCTCGCCCTCCAACAACTGAAGAAAATTTGCTCTGATCTTGGTGCTTGGGAGGAAACAGAAAATTCCGGAATCTTTTACAGATGTCCCCTTTCAAAACAAATAAAGCATTTTCTTTTTTGGACACGCAAAATATCCTGGAAGTGCTATTAGTCCAGTCAGAAGAAAACCAACCACTAAACTAGCCTCTCTCCTAACTGCTACCCTCGGAGTCCTCCTGTCACCACAAATGTGTATTTTCAGAAACAAAATGACAGGGGGAACAAAGTATTAGCAAGTGTCACATGGTGATGCCTGCTAGTGCTGCTCTATTTCCAGCTGTGTCAGCATTCCCCTTCACAGCCCCCGTACTGCCCAACACACGTGCAAATACTGTGGTGGCTCCTGCTGCGTGACTAACTTCTGCCTGTGATGTGATGGTTCTCCTCCATTCCTCCCATGTGAGGTTGTGCTAGATGCCACAGCTTGGAGTCATCTTGCCAAAATTCAGCTGCCTAAAATTTAGGTACTTCATAGGAATTAAACACCCTCTCTAGTCAAATGCCAAGCAGGCGCCCAGGGAAGTGGTGGAGTCACCATCCCTAGATGTGTTCAAGAACCATGTTGATGTGGCACTGAGGGACACGGTTAGTGGGCATG
>PPHD01007498.1:0-23001 GCA_002909625.1 Bambusicola thoracicus
AAAAAAAAAAAAAAAAAAAAAGGAAAGAAAAGGACTTTCACTGGAAAAAGTTGCACACAACTGCAGATACAGTATCTAAAACTGAGTATTTGTATTTAAGAGCTTTCTGAAACTGTACTTTGATATTTAAAATCAATGAAAACTGATAATAGCTTTGCACTGAGAACAGACTGCCACCCTGAAACGTTCTTACACCGAGCCTTAGCTTCATCAGTTTGGAATTTGCCTCTCTGAATACTTTTAAGTCCTGCAATTAAGGCAAAGTTCTACACACTACTGCGAAGTCAGTAGACAGTATTTGGAACTGGCTCTCTTGGTAGTAACATCTTGAATTCTTTTCTAAAATGACGATTTGTCTTATTATATTTACCACTTTTTAATACAGAACAGCAGCCTGTGCTACAAGATTCACTGGAAACATTCCAGTGGGGTTTTTTGTTTGGAGCTGATTCACAACAGCAAACCTACATGTTCTTCAAACATGACTTCAGGAACTGAGGAGCTGATATCAAGGCTTTCATACCTTGTTAAAAAAATATGGTGAAACTCGCACAGTTCTGTATCTTGCATTCCCCTTTGCATATGAATTCCACCTGTACTTGAAGTACCACCAAAGCAATGAAGAAAATGGAACAAAGACTGTGTTTTGAAGGCTGGGTGAAAATCAACATGGATGATTTCTTTAAAGAGTTCAGAAACAAGGAAAACTTTGCTCCAGTAATCTGTCTGCTAGGAATCTATATGCACCAGTCTGAAAAAATGCATACTTTAGTGTATGCCTAATATCCAACCTAATTAGTCTAATAGCAGAGACTGCATGGGGTCTCAGGGAGAAGATATTAGACAACAAAAAAAATCAGTGCTTATGCAGGTACAAGTTGAACATCAGTCTGTATATAAACTTTCCGAAGTCTTAGGATTCAGTAGACTATGTCAACAACAACAACAAAAAAGAACTCGACTTCAGCAAGGAGGTCCCATCTTAGGGAGGGATTCTTTCAGATTAGGCATTAGACCTATTACTGAATGAAAGCAAGGATAGGTGAAATGTAAAATATCTCAAAGTAACATCTTTTCTGTGTATCAAACAGTCTTCTGACAATGAGAGATACCATAAACATAATGTTCCCAGACTGCTCCCTCTTGCCAAGAACCCAGTGAGATATGATGCAAATGTCAGAACTCTAGATGTAGTTAATGTAAATAGTATCACTATGAAGCAAGCACTACATTATCTCATTAAGATTGCGGGACCCAAATTTTCAAGCTTTTTTTTTTTTTTTTTTTTTTTTAAAAAAAGCAAAATTGTATTAGAATTCTTGACATACTTGCCAATTCTTGGGGGAAAAAAAAAACCAACAAAAAACAAGCTCACCAAGCATAACTAAATACACATCCATAGGCGAGGCATAAATAATTTGGAAGAAATTTGCCTATGGATAGGTATTTAGAAATGTTTCTAGTAGGTATAATAATGGCCTGATGAAGTAATCTGTCAGCTAATGCTCAAACTAAACTCTCCACATTCAATTTCTAGCAGATCAGGACGTCCCCTGATTTGCCTTTCTGGAGGCCTTTTGAGACAGAAAAATTGGCGTGCAACTTGTTTAATAATAACAGAAAAGAGCTAAGGAACAGATATCATGCAACTGGTAAATTGGTCATTTAGAGAAAATCAACCGTCTCAACAAACTTAGAAGAGAAATCCGAACAGCTCACATTCAAACACGAAATCGTGATTGCAGATAGCAAGATGACATAAATCTTCAGCTACTCAAACTCTTCTAGGCTGAAGATGTATTTTTTGTTCTTTTTTATTGTGCATCTATCAACCTTCATCTCCTTCACTTTCATTTATTAGGAGACATCCTCACTGCTTCTGTATTCACCACCAAACATCTCAAAGTATTTGTTTTCCTTTATATTTTTGTAAATCAGTTGCTGGAGTGGAAATGAAACCTGACCAGTATATTTTTTAGCAGTTATAAAATCCTTCACTTAGGCAATATTGTTGAAGTGCTTGCCATGAACTCTAAAGCAGCTGCGATTTTAATTGATTCCTAGAAGTGCAATGAAAGTAGAACAGATAAAAAAATGACAGAGTTGTTGCTGATGCAAATGAAAATGTTACAGCAAAGCAGCTGGGGAGAATACTTTACATGTTTACATTTTCCCAACATGCTTTCATTGTTTCTTCCACATTTTCCAGGCAAAGCTCACCTGGTTTTGCTCAAGGCCTGGAATGCAGTGAATTGTGTACAGCACCTAATATTTATTCATGCCATTGTCAAGAACATCCTTGCAGCTCATGCCAAAGTCTGTCACTGAATGTGTTTGTTCAGCTGCATGGCAAAAACATAATACACAGTCATCATTTTTACTTCGTCACCTACTCAATATTTTTCTTCTCTGATTAAATTAACTCATAAATAGTGGGCTTTTCATGCCAGAAAAATCTTACTACATCCAACCAACTAACACACATTTGTACGTTTTAATGTTCTTGAAAATTTTAGGCACTTCAATAATAAGTTCTGAGACAAGAAAAAAAGCCAAATGCTCTGATTTACCTGGGACTCTGGAAACTCTAATCACAATTCAAAAGTATTATGTATTCAGGCAAGACTTTCTACTAAGATAAATTCCATCATTACTCACTATCAGCTACAGAAGGCTGAGTACAAACAAATGTGGAAGATACAAGGATAGTAAAGGACCTGGTTAAAAAAAAAAAAAGTTTACAACCATCTGCATTTCAGAGGTGTGTAAATGCCACAGCAATTTGATTGCAACACAGGTGACAAAGACTAATGTTAATTTATCATGAGTAAAAACAAAGCAAATCAGTGATTCTGGCTGGAAACTTCAGCTTCTATTCCAATATAGTTTCAACTCTGGCTGCCACTACCCATGGAAGGTAAAGCGTGGATACTCTCTTGTGCTATAATATATCTCCTACCTTGGATGGCACAGCAACAACAGCTTTACATGCATTTGACTTTGTCTTTCTGAGAATCAATAGAAAATAAGACACCCCTGGGAGGTCTTTCCCTCCTCTCTGGCCAGGTTTAACTTATGACAGATGTTCCTCTTAAACCCATTCTTAAACACTTCCAGTAATGAAGGCTCAACAGCCCTATCAAAAAAAAAAAAAAAAAAAAAAAAAAAAAAAAAAAAAGAGCAGTATTTTCCTACCCTTAGAGTCAGAAAACTTTTTCCTAAGGCCTGATTTGAATTTACCAGAGCAAATTTGTTCTATCCACGAGAAGGAATAAATAATTCCTGTAAAAAGCTGTTGTAAATAAAATCAAATGCTGCTCTCAGAGTCCATCAGTCTTTATTCTAAAGAAAGAAATACAATACATTTCTAATTTCTCAGATATGTCATACTGCTGTGACCTGTTTTTCCCCTTTGGACTCCCTAATTTATTTTTGTCTTTCTATGTCCCAAAACCTGACATAGTATGCCAGTTCAGGTGTGTCGATTTCACAACACAGTTCAGCTGTATTGAGAAGACTGTTCAACACTGTCACGCAAACAAAGTGTCAGATAGAGTATCTATGACCTAGCACTTTATTTGTGCCAGTTACCCTGTTTAAGAGGAACTGAAATAGATTTGACATGACAAACTCTTGAAAAAACCCTATTTGCCAAGTGGATTAATTTCACAAATTCATATTGACTGCTACTTCTTTCTCATCTGGTTCTAAAAAATTCATTATGAATTGTGGAAAAAAATCTTTGGATAAAAATGCATGTGGCTGACCAGAATTCCTTTGCTCCTTGTCTCCCTTTCTGAAGGAACGAGGACTACATTTGATGTTTTACAATTTTTCTCATTGATGTTTCCTGTTTCCTCCAAAACAATTACTGGCACATCTGAGGTGGCCATGATGCACTTCATTCTGGGACAATAAAGAAGTGTGTAAAAAAAAAAAAAAGTATTAAAATATTTGTGCTGCCCCTATTTTATTTTAAGCTGAGCTTTTACCCTTCTTTCAGCTGGTGTTAATTACGCTAGCCAGCTGCTACAGTTGATGCATTTAGTAGAGTCCAGTCCAATAAAAGGTACAAAATATTTCAGCTGGCACAGCACCCTATTTCCTTTTCTATGGAGCTTACTTTGCAATTGACTAAATTCAGAAGAGTTTTTCTCCTTAAAGAGTATTCTGCTTTTGCTTCTTTACCTTCCTCTCTTCAACTGCATTGTGAGTTCTATCACAATCATATCACTCAAGAGAAGTTGCCCTGATGTTCTGCAATGAGATAGTGACATTTGCTCAGTTCTTTCAATGTCCACGAAAGTAAGAAAATAAACATTACTTGACTGAGCAGAAGAGGACATTACAGACACTCAACATCAACTGCCTGCCAACGAAGTCCGTCCTTTGTCTCCCTGAGCCACTGCACCTTTCAAGATTTTAAAAAGTCAAGGTACAGTCACACCAGTATCACATCCAGTATCACAGAGCACAGCATTCATTACGGCAGCTTGCAATTATCTGCAGAAAAATAAAGACTCATCTAGTCCTGGCTAAGAGGTCTAGTTCAGTCATAGGTCTGACATGATAATTTCTCTGATCAAGGTAAAAGGTAAGAGAAGTCTAGCACTCAATTCAAAGCCCAAATCAAAGAACTCTACAGTTAATCTGAATTCAGATGAAAATGAGTCTGATCTTTACTGAGCTTTAAAAATAGTCCCTGTGTTTGCCTTATTCAGTACAACAGTGCTAGAGAAGGTGAATTTCCCTGCTATCTTTGCTGTTCTTTCTTCGAGCAAAGCACAGATATCATCAGATCACAGAGGATGCCTGGGACCTGCTCAACAAGTACAAAAGATCCTGAGTTTTTATGCCAAGGGAAAGCCAGTAAGTGAATATCTGAGGAATCCTCTTAGAAATTGGAGAATGGAGAACAGCCTTCAGGGAAAAAAAGAAAAGAAAGAAAGAAAGAAAGGAAGGAAGGAAGGAAGGAAGAAAAAATAAAGGATTCATTTGGAACATTGATTTACTTCAACTAGCGTCAACAAAAAATTTGCTGACTAATGTTCCACAGTATTGCTCTCTCAACAGTTGGGTAGCTAAATCCCATGGAGTTACAGGGACTTAGAAGATTCTGCTACATATAAGAAATCTTCCAGATTTAAAGCTTTGTAGCAGACCCTAACTGGGATATTGCCCATGTCTGTTTCTTCTTTATCATCATGCATATGCTTTGAGTTTCATTTTAGACAGCACAACACATAACATACTTCCCTGCTTTTACCCTGCTTGTTCTCCTGAACAATCTGTATCCCTTAGGTTAATATTCCAGCCATATGAATTGCCCCATCAAGTCTCCCTTTTGCCAATTCTGTTGTAATCATAATCAATTACTAAAGTTTTCAGGTTTTCATGTTTGGTCTTTATACCTTTTTCATTAGTATTAATGTTTATATACTAACAAATGACCTACTGTGTTGTTTCATTGCAAACTATGAATAAACAGCTTGGCCTTACTTGCAGTTTTTTGATCCTTGTGCAAGCTGATGGTATTTATTTTTGCGTGTGGGGTTTTGCCAGCTCACTTCCTATCTCTTAGGCTAAGGCTACTCTATACAGGTCAGTAAATGACTATTCAAAGATATTTTTCTTCTTTTTCCTTAGTCTCAGTGTTTGCCCAGCAACTCAAAATATCAATAATAGTCATGATAAACTAATATCCTATTAGTGTCGAAGATATAGCGACACATTCATGTTCAGACTCTAGCTTAACTGTCAAACGGCAGCCTTCACAGTAGTCTGTGACTTGAATTTCTAATCTCTATATCTGCACCCCCTACCTGCAGATCTTTTGATCTGCCCAGCATTACTTCCAGCAGTATCTTTGTGAGAAAAGAGGATGATGCAATAGAGATCAATGAGGCAGATGAGTTGCAGAAATACTTCAGTAACACATTGACCCAGATTTCTGGGAAGCAGTATGTCTTTAGGGACAGTCAGGAGATGTTAACTCGGCACTGAAAACGATTAGAATTCACTTGCAAGCAGCTTTTTTCCTCTTTAGGAAAAAAGGCTGTCTGTCTATGAACCTCACAGTCTTAACAGTTTTTGTCTTTTCCTTCTTTATCACCGAGTGTCTCACTTTCACTGTGGTCAGTATGAGTAAACTCTCAATGTTAGTAGGTAGTTAGCATGGGCTCAGACAGTATTTGCCTAATAAAATGTACTGGACTAGACATTTCCTCCCTTCACTGCAGGGCAATACCTATGCTAGTTTACCTTATCTATTTTCTTCAGTGGTGACTGCGTGTATCCTATCTTACTATAACAGATGCATCTCTGCCTGACCACTTGCAGCTCTCTTCCCTGCTTTAAGAGATTTTACTAGCAATCACAATCCAAACCAGATGTCCTTTCCTACCCAGCCTTCTTTGGAAGAGAATGTAGGTCACACTCCCTACAAATCTAATGCAGGACTGGAGCCAAGGCATACAGGATCAGGTCCCCATCTGGGCACAGCATTCAGTTTCCTAATTGCTAGTGCAAACCAGGATGTTATATGTATAAAGAATTACATTATTTGCTACACTCCAAGAAAGCATAGTAGAAAACCTGTAGTTTCAGGGTGGAAGGGAAAAGGGGGAGGAAGAGCAAGACAGAGGCAGATTTAAACCATACATGTGCCTCCAGGGGATGCTTCAAGAGTCCAAGTAACTAAGTTATGGTGCACCTTGAGGTGTTAATGGGCTGCCCCAAAGCCAACAGCAACTGAAAATCCACATAATTAGGCAATGGAAACACTCCCTCTAGTCTCAGTGTAGTCTTATGCCAGTCAGAAGCGTTTTCCTCAGTCAGAGAGCTGAAGGAATGTTGCACTGCCTAGACCTATTAAACTGCTCCTCAGACTTCCATGGCTGGGGTACAGGAAGCACAGCTCAGGTTAGGATAAGCTGTTTTTTCCCCACAGAAGACTGACGCTCTCTTTGTCAGAGATCATATAGCCTTTTCTATCACACAGTCATCAAGTTGCCATCACATGGTCAAAATGCTGGCTGGCGACGTCCCCGCTGCCTGAGCAGTGCCTGTGGCATGTGGCAGCCATGCTTTTGACCACCTAATGGGACAAGTCAAGATGGGTATCTTCTTCACCATCTGGAAGCTGGAGGTGACTACTCAGCTGCCAGAGACAGGGCAGAAAACTAACAGGGGAAGAACAGGTCCCCTGTACCCTCCACTCTGAAGATTTATTACAGCACAGCCTCCTTCTGAATGTTCTGCAGGCTGCACTGAGAGCATTGCACATCAGTGGGTCTCTATCAAAGCTCTCTCTGAAGAACGCTAACATGTAGGCCTGGAAAAATCTCAGTACGCCAGAACACTCTAGGATCTGCTAAATAACTTGAGGCTAGCTTCTGCTAAGTGCTGTGCATACCGGGAAAGGTGGTCTTTTTTTTAAGGGTTTGACAGCTATTGTTTGCCTTGGATTTTGTTTGTTTCAAAAGAGAGGAAAGTAAAATGAATTTAACAACTAGGTTTCAGATTTTTACAAGTTAAGTTGATAGTTCTTGTGCAGCGATTCTCATGTTTTTACATTATAGCACCCATTTCAATTACCCTGTTAGTCCAGAGTGGTGGAAAACCGGGTGAATACATATGGAACCCTTAACTTTCCTTTGCAACTATTTGAAACGTTTAGGAATTCATCAACCAGGAAAGAGCAGCATATTGCAAATACCATCTGGGCATTAAACATGAACTTGTCAAAAGAAGAAAGAGTAAACCATTTTTTACGTACTTCATGGTTAGTATTTTTTTTCTTTCAGTATGTGAATTGTTTCTAACCATGCTTTGTTTTTAAATCATTATAAGCCCAGGAAAGATTCAGACTAGTAGAAAACCTCAGTAATGATTACCTAGACTGCTTTCTTGTTGTGTGAAAACATACTGAGGAAATGTATAAATGCAGTGAATTGTTCCCCACTCTTTCATTCACCTTTCAGCATGTTAGTTCCTTCCCTTGGCATTGATATCATTGGGCATTTGTCAAAGACAGACTGTCACTTTAGAGCTTCTATTATGTGCAAGATTTGGCAGCACATTTTACCTTTGGGATTTGCTTATATCCTTTGCATGTTATTGTACTGCTTTGGCATTCAGTAAATTCAGTACACCCATTTCTTTGATGTTCATTCCAGCCCCTAAATGTGGAAACAATGACTGAAATTTTGGATCAAAGCATCCCATAGATGGATGGCAACATAATTTCGTGATAATTTACATGAAAAGAAAGAAATCCCAAGGCTAGAATGTAGGCCTCTTCTACAATTTATTTACTCTTACATTCAAGAAAAAGGGAAAAAAAGGGGGATTAAGAACAGAGAGGTCCAGCTTAATTCCTATCAATGTGCCATTTGTTAATACAGTTAAAAGAAAACTCTTGTTCTCGTATGAAATGCACATTCTCGGAGAAGCATAAGACTACAGAGATTAAAGACCGAACTGAACAAGGAAGGACAATATACGTCTCAAAAGTTTTCTAAAACTGAGACCATCTTCCTACTTTCTATTTTTCCTTCAAAGACAATACCCGATAGAAATAAAATAACCAAACAAGTTGAATGGAAAATGTTATAAATTATTTAAAACAACAGAAGCAAAAAGCTTTAAAGGAGCAAACTATTTTCCAAATTAGCAGTTCCAATTTTACTTGTAGGGAAAATGAAATAGTTTGGTCTGGTTGGTTCTAAGCTAGGCTATTCTGATGAGTCAATCCAAATCCAACTTCCTCACACTTCTTGGGTACAAATAAGGGCACAGAGAAGAACTAAAATACTCATTCTCATTAGTATTTCATTTTACTTAAAATAGTCATATCAGATCAACCTGTTAAAAAAAGTTGTGCACTTTTTTTGTCCTGAGGGAACATAGAAGTGGTAAGACAGCAACTGGGAGGCAGTACAACATTAGAGTCACATGCTAACACACAGCTTTTGATGTCTCCAGTCCAGTGGTGCGTGTGCAGCATTACAGTGCTGCTGGCATGTTTGGTAATCCCACAGCGACAAGTACACTAAAGTGCCCCAAACCTCATTTTCCAAGTTTGGGCTCGAAGAGGTTCGACTTTTACTGCCAGATGCGTGCAACAGTGCCATCCAGTGTCAGCTCAGCCTACTCACACAAATGTATCCCCCGGGAATACAACAAAATTACTGTTTACAATAAAATAAATAAGCACACTTTTTCAGAAATACAGCAAGCTGCGTTCAGATTAAATGCTAGCTACAGAACATCAGTTAAATGCAGCTCGAGTTGCCACAGAATTTTCTCACTGTATCCGTAGGCAGATTTCACAGCACAAAGCCCCAGCCTGCTCTTGTCTGTGTCGGGGCGTGTGTGCAGGGGCTGAAACAGAAACACACAGAGCTTTCACCAGATTCTCACGTACCTGCAGAACGAAGCCTTGCTCCTCTGAAGCAGGACTTCCTGTGATTCAGCTTAGGATCAACTGCAGTTTAACACTACCGGCTTAAGACCCTAAAATCCCTTCCCTCTTTATCCTGCATGGCACTGACTTTCTTTCAAGTGATTGCAAGAGCTGTATTTTGTGCTAAGATAACTCAACTGTCGCATTTCAAACTCTTCTATATATCGCTTATACACAGAAGAACACCCTCCTGACCAAGATATGGAACATGCTCCGAAAGTAATGCCTCCTATTTTATTATGTTGGCTCACAATGTTAGCGGTAGATGTTGGTGGTATAGCAGTAGAAGTTGAACCTTCCCACCCATAATCTGTTCCATTTTGTTGCTGTGTGACAGATGGCAGCAGAGGGGCAGTCTGACAGAATGGAGTCTGACATGGAAATGCAGATGAAGAAAAGATGTGCCATTGAACTCCTCCATGTGGAAAAAATTGCACCCACTGACATTCCTCAACACTTGCTGAATGTTTCTGGAGACCAAGCAGTATACATGCAAACAGCGAGTTGGTGGGTTGTGCACATCAGCAGTAGTGACAGTGATATGAAAGACAAGCCATATTCTGGACTGATATACATAGCTGTCACGCTACAAAATGAGGAGCATCTCGATCATCTCATCCATACAAATTGGCAGATTATGACAAGGGAACTACTGTGTACAGAACTGAATATCAGCTTCAATGCATGGGAAACTGTGGTAATGTTGGAACATTACAAGGTTTGTGCCAGGTGGTTCCCATGAATGCTCACAAAGGAACAGAAAAAAAATACTGTACACTAGTTTTTCAGGACCTATTGAATCAATATGAAGCTGAAGGGCACAGTTTCCTGTATTGCATCATGGTGTCACTACCACGAGCTGGAGTGATGACATGTAAATTCCCCATTGAAGAAGAAGTTCAAGATGCAGCCCTCAGTGAAGTGATGTGCACCATCGTGCACCATCTTTAGGTGATCCTTGTGGATTTCCTAGAATGCAGACAAATCATCGACTCTGACCACTACATCATTGTGCTTACTCAGCTGAAGGCTTAAACTTCCAGAGTCAGGCCAGAGAAGATGACAACATTACCCTCACAATACAAAAACATCAGGCTCCATTCCAGTTTGAAGACTGCGGAGCACACTGCCAGTCTTGGTCAGACTGTCCTACCGCACCCATCGTGTAGTCCAGATTTGGAGTCTTCTGACTTCGCTGTACAGACCAATGACAGATAGATTGTGTGAGCAACATTTTACTAGCAATGATGTCATCATGGCAGCTGTGAAACAGCAGGTCACCTCCACCAGTGCACATTTTATGTTATTTCTCAGCGTGGCATGTAGGTTCATGTTTATCATTGGTGAAAATGCATAGCAAACAGTGTTTTGCAGCTAAGAATGGGCTTTATCAGATAGTGCTATTGTGCTCTTTGTATCTGTTTTAGTTTTCATGGAAGGCATTACTTTAGGAGCAACCTACTTAGATGCATGTATTTCATACATGACCATGCAGGAAAAAGAACTGATTTACCTCAGTAAATCATTTGTAAAGAGTATTAAATATTTTTCATTGCGTTACAAAAGGCATATGATGATTCACAACAGAATCAGTTCATTTGCCAGTTCTCAGTCTTTCACAATTTTCTTGTTTTGACACCACTTGCCAAAAGCCTTCAACTATTTAAATACCATGTGATAACTCTGGGCAGATGTACCTATTACTTCAATCACTTTGAGGGTGGATAGACCAAAATGCAGAAATTTGAAATGACTTGCCCAATGTAATGATGCTAAGCACTGATACAGCAAAGGAACAGACCATGCTGGTCTAACCTCTAGCCTCTACCCAAGTTACCGGCCCACGGCAGAGAAAGACAGGTGGCTTTTTTAAAATTCAAAACTGGAAAAAAAAAAACTTATTTTAAATGTAAGAGAAATCAGAATGTGTTGTAAGGAAAACAAATAACAAAAACAAATACTCAAGGCTGAAGGATCATCAGCTCATTACATCAAATTCTTGCCTGAAATTATCTGTGAAGAACAACAAAACCCAATTTCCAAAGACCAGACGCTTTGTGCAGCTTGAGTTGATGATCAGCACAGAACGTTTGCTCATCCAGGCTCCAGTCCAACAAATCTTATTGCAGGTGTGCTGGGTTAAGCTTATGAGCTCTACTTTAGAAGTAAGTAAATAATTACGCCTATGTAATGTTATAACCATATTCAACTATTCTTTTGAAGATGAGCCTATTGATAGACAAATATGAGTATTTTAGCACCTTCTCAAGAGAGAATAGGCTATTCCAGAAACCAGAATCTGGTAAAGTGCTCATTGACACCCCAGACCTCCACACAGCGTCACATTTGAGCCTCTTCCCCGACAGAGCATGGGAAGGTCCATCTGTGTGAGCATTAAGGACTTTTGGCACCCTCTGCTTTCTGCATCTCAGCCTCTCCTCTCTTGCCTGAGTTCAGGCACTCCATGTGCCACTGCTGGAGCTGGGTGGAGCCTCATCCACTATCAGCCAGAGGTGATGGTTTTTAAGGGGCCAGATTCCCTTCCCAGAGGCCTTCCCCAGCACTACCAGGCCCAAGCCACTTAAGAAACAAGCGACAGGCACTAGGAATCAATAGTCTCATTCTCCTTCACGATATTCCAAAGGCCAGACATGTTTTGTGAGCTTTTGGTAGGATTTTCAGCATGGTAAATAAGAAGCCCGTAGCAGTCCATGTATATATTTGCTAATAACCTTGTGATAACCATGCATTTTATTATATTGCATAACCTAACATGGTATTAAATTTCTTAAATATACCTTACACTTACAAGTAATCATTTGATGGGATCACGCACAATTAAACTCTTTGATCAAATCAGATTTTAGAATACAGTTGAAAAATTTGTTTTACAAGTGTGCTCCTATTTTCACATGGTCAACTGGTCATCTTTTTTTTTCTGTATCTCAGAACATAACAGAGTGTCCATATGAAAAACATAAATTCTATGAAATGGTAGCAGGGTTTCTGATTTACTGGCAGTTGCTGGCTTGAGTTTTCACAAAAATATTTAGCTATAGGACAGTGTATTAAGCGTATTCTTAAAGGTAAATAACTGCAGCCAATAAAAGTTCAGCCTATAAAGGGTCCCATCTTCTAGGAGTTTTCTGCACGGAGAATTACTACCAGCATAATCATGGCTCCCTGCACACTAATATTTCCTCTGATACAGTATGATCAATGTTGTGGAAAAACATTTATTATATTTCTTCTAGCTACTTAAAGGCATTACTGAATTATGAGCATCGCAAAACGAATCCACTGTGCATTTTTTCTTTATGTGACGTTTTTACAATCTTCATTTTCTGCTTTGCAGCCACTGAGCTATAGTGATCACACTATGTACCCTCTTACAACTGACACAGGGGCCAGGAACTCCTTTCTGCTTTATTACATTTGAAATGCACTTCATATGACAACATTCATTCTCATTCTGCCTGGGACCCTTATTTAAAGAGAGAAGCCATTTTTTTTTTACTGGACCTGTACTTACTGGAAGAAATTATGAAAGAAATTAAGAAGGGAGAATAGAGTTTAAACAGCTGTTTCAAGTATGCCTACTTAACAAATGAAACAAAGTTTGGACTCAAGTGTGAGGAAGACTGGCCAAGAGATATCAGTGTATGGATTGGCTCTGAAAATGCTAATAATTGCAGAGATGCCAATTAAGTTTGTTATATACTACGGAGTTCCACTTCAGTGGAGTAAGGAATAAGTGAGTAAGGAAGAAATCAACGAAAGCTGTCAGAAGTTTCAGCTGCACCAGTACAAACCTGCAGTGGGCAGTCCACCCAAAGGCTACCACTCACAGACTCATCATAGACTTGTTGTAAAAAGTCATTTAAAGTAAGATGCAAAATTTAACAAGTTCATTGAAATTGTATTTTCCTTTGGTAGAAGAAATCAGATCGTCACTCTTCAGAAAATAATCCTAATAAGTCATATGTAAATACATTCTTATAAGTATGAAAGAATTTGTCACACTCCCTGCCTCTTTGTGCGGTGAAAATTTTCATCCAAATCAAGGTATTAATAGAAAGAGAGCATGAGGTAAGAGAGAAATGTATAATCATTTTTTAGCACTAGCATCAGTGATTTATGACCTAGAACTACAGCCAACTTTATTATAAAAATGACTTCACCTATTATAACCCTATCCAGGGCTCTCTGGAGATGGTATGGGGTTGACCAGCATTAGAATATCAGGACTTGCACAAAGAGTTCCAGCTCCGCTCTAACTTCCATTTGCCCTCTCAACCTTGGTGCACATACATCAGCATTGTGCTCCTTGATATGTAGGAAGATCATGGCACCACTCTCTCCTCCTGTGGAAACTGGCCTGTCATTTGTCATGAGGTCTGACTGAAAGTTTCCTTTCACATTTGCCTCTCCTCTCCCCTGAAGGACAGCCCGATTCAGCGACCCCTTTGGTAACACCTGAAACTTGCTAACTATGACTGGCTCTGCTCTACAACTGATTCTGTTGCACATTTGACCACCATCTTCAAAGTGCCACACAACACACCAGCTAGCCTTTCATTTTGTGAAACTGTTGCATCAGCAACTGTTCAAATACAAATCCATGCATGTTTTATGGCAATTACAGACCTATTTGTATGAATCCAGATTTCCATTTTTAAACTGCCTATTGATAATCCTGCATGAGGTGAAGTAAGCCACTAGAAAATTATCTTTGTTTCACAAATGCAACCAAATACAATAGCCCGCAAGACATAGTTAGTGAGGACAGTATTAAATTATGGCCTATTAGACAGGAAACTTCAAGTCATCAACAGAGCTGAAATTTTTGCTTGGGTTTACAGAGATGTTGCAAGTATTGTTCTAAAGGTCTTTCTTCTCAGTCATGACAAAGTTTCCTCTAGCAAGAATGAAAGTAACACAGAGTGCCCTGCTGACATTTTGGGGTAATCAGTATCACAGCTTAGAACATGGCCTTCTCAAGTATTGCAGGTTGTTTCTCTCCAAAATAATAGGTTTGAAGTGTTGCACAAGAGATACAAGACTGGCTATCAGTCAGATTTCAAATCATAAATAAGCTATGATCTCATTTATGTACAGTCTTTACAGGCAAAAATAATACGTATGAGTGACTGCTTTATTTAGGAATGACAGGATAGGCATTATTAATAGCTTAATTGACATTAATGCAATTACCCCATCCTTATTACAGTTTGTAGAATTACATAGAAAGCAGTGGCTGTGGCCTTATTTTCCCTAGAGCTACCCAAGGATAAGACATTTTCTACCATGCCAAATCTAGTCTTTGACATTAGATACTTAGCTACAGAATCATTTCAGTAAATCATTATAAATGCATTGTAATAAAGATGTTATGAGCTATTGGATATTAACCCTCAGCCCCTGAAGACAGATAAATACACTGTTTGCAAGATTTCTGCTTTCATTTTGCAATGGAAAAAGGGGGTCGTTTAGAACAAAAGAATTATAAAATGTTATACTGATAAGTTAAAAACAGACTTCACCCTCTGTGGTTGGATTAAAGCTAAACACACTCCAACATAAAAGATATATTCACAGAATCTAAGAACCAAGTTTTTGGTCCATCCCAATCAAGCTTCTCATCTCATTTACATTACAGATGCAGATTTGTCTGTATGCTATTTGGAGACATAGCTATTGTAATTGCATATGCAGATGTTTCCATTTAAGCATCTAGTTGCTGTTTCTCACTCTTGGTCTCTCTTCTACATAGAAGTACAAGATCTTCTATTGCTTTCCGATAAAGTAGTATATCAGCTATAAGTTCCAAGTCCAGGAAGCCAAAATAAACATAAGTTTCAGGCTTAGGACTGCCTAATACTAAATTTTCATCAATTTTACAGGATTCATGGATTAATGCAGTTTCTAGTACAATTTATAACAGCTTGGAGAACTAAAAACTTCATGACCATACATTAATTAAACCAAAGTAAAATACTGGAGTATTTAGAACCACTGTGCTAGGTAATGTACAATGAAATGGTCCATTGTTTCCTTTCCAAAGAAGCTACACTGCAATATGGGTGAAGCAAACACAAAGCTGCAATGAGTTCAGGTCTTCTCTGCTTCATTAAACTCAGTTAATTGAGACTTTTTTTTTCTGACAAAATCTAAAATGCACTGTAATGTATACTGAAATATGTAAGCTCTTATGTTTATAAATAGAATTCTTATATCTGTAGTAGCATGTGTACATGTTGGCATGCACACGTGCAGAGAGGAAGTTGTGTTGTTTCCCCTTCTCTTATTTCCTCCTTCCAGTAAACTGTGGGCACACAGATTATAAACTTCTAACAGTTATATATCATTGTGGGGCATTCCATTTTTAGCTTGTCTTCCTTGGAGACGACTGGGAATAAATTCAGCTTGAACTAGTGCCTGAAAGAGATCTGTCTCCAGTATTAGTGACTGCTCAGCTATGCTAGTTTGTCAGTTTTCAGGGTAGAGTACATTTGCCTTATCTGTCCTGGCTCTGCTCCTGATCACAGCTCAGAATCCCAGTGACAGAAACTCCCATCATAAAGAGCAAATTAAAAACAAAACTTTAGCACCAACCAGGCACTTCTTATCTTGTGAAATCTTAAGTCAGGTATTCCATTATACTCAGCTCTTCTGAAACAAATACACATCTGGCATCCGATGAAAACACTTCCTGGGAAAGTTCCTCTATTCTTTAGGGTAACTTTAGAGGCAAAGCTACAGGATATAGTTTTAATACAGATCTCTCTGAGTTTGCAATACACACTGCATATTCCTTAGGATAATGCTTAAGTGCTTGCCAAGTCACAGTATATTTTTTTCCACATAAAGCATTTATTTCTGACCAGATGGTGAATTGTTAAGACTTATCAGCTATAGGGACAAAATAATCGGGACAATGGTGGATGTCTTGCCTCCCGATTTCTCCAAAACAAAGCCGAAAGCCTATCAGAAAGATCCTCTGGTCCAGTAAGAGGTATGAGGCAATGCCAGGAGAACTGAAATTTCATGTCCTATAGAAATAAACAGATGATCTAATGGCCCTTCTGAGCCTTAAGATCTGTTTATATAAATAATACGCACAGCAGATTTCAGAAAAGAGCAGATTTAAAGTCTGCTATTTTCTTCATTATTTCACAGAAAAGAGCAAGGAAAGTAAGACAAACATACTATCCTAATTAACTGAGCTTCATCATCATCATGAACCTCCATTCTTTAGTCAGACAAGAGACCAGGAGCTTCTGCAGCATGAGGAGAGTGCAATAATAGTTTTGGAGCAGTCCACAAGCCCCTATGCTGACCAGTTTGTAAGCTGGATGTCAGAATCTTAAATTCTGTCTCAACACATTTAAT
The DNA here is from genome assembly GCA_002909625.1 of Bambusicola thoracicus. Lineage (NCBI taxonomy): Eukaryota > Metazoa > Chordata > Aves > Galliformes > Phasianidae > Bambusicola > Bambusicola thoracicus. Next base: position 16,859 of record PPHD01007498.1, read on the forward strand.
TCAAGTCTGGCCTTGGAAGATGGTTCTGGGATTAAAAAGGTGTAATGTGGCTCCGAACACATCGATACATTTCCTGGCTCTGCTTCAGATTTCCTGCGCAGTGGATAGCGTATGGAACTCTTTTCTATAAGCAACTTGGCTGAAGAGACAGGGTTCTTCAGTCTTTGCCCAGATGACCTGTTGACTTGGCTTCACAGTTCCTTTTGGAATAAGCTGCAGCAGCTAAAGAAATTACCACTCTGTAGAAACTATTGAAACTCCGACCCACCCACTCCCTGAAGAATGTGTAGAGCCCATAAGAGAGGCATGGAGGGGTGGTATGTAAACTTCCCAGCTGCTGTAATTCCTAGCCTCACCTATTTATATAAACCAAGTTTTTAGAAAAATATTTAAGTGAATATACTAGACTGCGAACAATGGCAAATGAAGGCTTTGATTCACAGCACTGCTCGGACTTGGCTGCAGCAGTGGAAGAAGTTACTGCCCCTCTCTGGCAGCCACTCAGCCCCTGCATGAGAGGTGGCCAGCCTATAATCCACTGCCGGTGTTCAGGCTATAATCTAACGCTGACTTTCAGCCAACAACAGAGCTATCATTACCAAACATCTATACAGTGATTAACCAGATGTTCTAGATAAAAGCAAAACCTGACAGAGGTAAAAAGAGAAAGAAAAACTACGAAGTTGGTATATTTTAATATAAACTTGATAGCATATTTTCCAGGACAGAGAAATGAGATAAATAGTAGCCTTAAATCTTGCCATCTCACCTGAGTATCAGCCACCAACAAAGACAAGCAAGTCACAGAATAAACACCTGATGGACTTCTGACAATAGCTAGACACAGTAAATAGACACAGTAAAGCAGACTCACAAGTCTGGGTTAACAGCTAAAAAGAATACTGGACTCTACCTCCAGATTTAGGCAAAATTTTGTCTAAGAAAGCCAAGCGTTGCTGCTGTGGAAATGATTCCGATAGGCTCAGCTTTGAAAACACATGCCTAGGAAGGGGCAGAGGAAATTCCTTTTCTGCTATGCTACTATTATGAAAATAACGAGCACCCCTCTCCAGCTCCTATGATGCAGGTCAACTCCCTAAGCATTACATTAGAAAACACATTCAGAATTCTGAAGAATGTTTGCACTCCCTTCATTCTCCTATGCTGGGAATTCCTTGATAGGAGGCTCTATTTTAACACTTGCATTTGCTAATTTTTTGTAGTCTCAGTCCTGATTGGGGCTTCTCAGTCTTCAACATTAAAAACACTGGCATAACGTACTGCTTTGTATACTGCAGAATGAAGTTTACTATCTGTTTTCCACAGTTTTGAGAACTTTGTACAAATTAGAAGTATTGTCATCTTTTATTGAACCAGAATGATTATTTTTTTTTAAGTAAGATAAATGAGAAGTAGTACAGAAAGAATAGGGATACTTCTAGCCACTGCTTTCTGTTGATTACATCAACTCCAGTTTTACCACTGTTCCCTATGTTTTGTTTCTTTCGCACATGAAGACATCACTCGCACCTAGCCCCTTATCAAATGACACCCTGATTTGCAGCAGGCTTCTCCGGCAAACAAAGTGACTTTCACATGCAAGCTCTCTTCCAACTTCAAAAGTAAAACATTTTCTGTTGTTATTAATGGTCTATTCTTGTGACTATCCATGAGTGAAGGGCATTTGCCTCACTCACATTTTTAATAGCAAATAATTAATGAGGTGTTGGAAATTAACAACAATTAACAATGCCTGGGAACAACAGCAGAAGGTGTCTGATCCTCTCCAGACGAAGTTGAGAAAATTTGTTTCTCAGGCAAGGGCTTGTGCCTGCAAGGAGGGAGAGATGGAGGAGGATTTCTAATGGGATCCTCCTTTTACTTTACCTTGCTGAAAGTCATTGAAGTGACTTGTCAAATAGAAAAGCAAACAGGAAGACCTGAGCCCCTGTGATACAGGTTCATCAATTCTGACTTCCTCAGGGATTTTGAACCTTCAGTTCATAGTCTTGAACTCAGAACTAAGTGGAATCACAATCCAGAACTTTTTTTTTTTTTTGAAAGCCTAACCCTTCTACAGTAGTTAAGTCATTACTTCGTAAAACCAGTATGTTCAAATCTTACATGAAATGGTTTCTGTTGATCTCATTGTTGCAGAATGCTTGCATATATTCAGAAAGAATCAGTTACACTCATGGAAGACGTCAACCTATCCTGCAAGATATTCTAGGAAGTATTACCAAATGCTTGATTTGCCTTTCTGGCATTCCTCAGGAGCAGACAAGATACTGGGCAAAACAGAATTTTGATTTCATGAAGTACAGACATTCTTTTCCACTTACAATTCAGACACAGAAATCACACTAACAAACACATGCAAAATAGCCAAAGGCACACACAGGAAGAACAGGACTGCTCCTTTCTAAAGGAATATATTTTCCATCTTTCACAGACATGAAAAGCTGGTGAAGAAATTCACTTATGCTTATCCCTAGCTGCTCATGCTCTACTCAGTGCATGAAACAGGAGCAAAGATGAGCAGCCTCCAGTCTCCAGTCCAACTCCCCAGTAGAATCTGGTGGAAAAATTCACTATAACTGACTGAAAGAATGTAACTTTGCGCCTGCTTACTCTCCCTGTATATTTGAACAAGCAGCAGCAGAAACAGCAAAGAATAACCTCCTCCCATATTGTAGAGCAACAAAGTATAGACATTTGTCAGGAACCCAACTAAAATGAGCGAAGTTTCTTCAACTTCCTAGCTCGGAATCATTTAAAATATATCCCACAAACTAAAAGTGTTATAGAGGATCAAGAACTATCTACAGCATAGAGTCACAGAATCATGTAATGGCTTTGGCTGGAAGGAACATTAAAGGTCACTCAATTCCACTATCGGGGTCATCGACAAAGATGTTGAACCAAATCGGTCCCAAGATAGAACCCTAGGGTACACACCACTCATTAGTAGCCTCCACCTGGACATATAGCAATTGATCACAACACTGCAGCTGTAACCATCCAATCAATTCTTTATTCACTGAATATTCCACCCTTCAAATACATATCTTTCCAATTCAGAGATAAGAATATGATGTGGGACTGTGTCACAGGCCTTGCAAAAGTCCAGGCAGATGACAGCAGTTGCTCTTCCTTTGTCTAGTGAAGCTATCAGTCTATCATACAAGCCTACCAGATTGACCAAGCACAATCTGCCCTTGCTGAAGCCATGTTGGCTGACAAGGATCACTTCCTCATCTTGCATGCACTGCAGCATAGCTTTCAGGAGGATCTGTTATATGCTCTTCCCAGGCACAGACATAAGGCTCACTGGCCTGTAGTTTACCAGATCTTCCTTTCTATCTTTCTTAAAAATGGAAGTGAATGACAATGATGAAACAGAAGAAAAACTCTCTTGAATAAATGTAAGAAAGGCACTGATATCCAATCTCTTGATTTAATTGTGAAATTGAGAATGTCTTATTTCTAAGAATGCAATTACACAGTAGAACCTAAGGATAACAGCACATCACGCTCCTCCCCTCGCTTTGACCCAGGTGAACAGAAAATACTTGGGTAAATACTTTTAGATGTAAAACATCAATGTTCTCCTAGCATGTATTCCATAAATGGTCCCAATTTACAAAAGAATCATCTCTGTATTGTCTATGAATCTCCACCGCCTTAAAACATGTTATTTCAATGCTTTTCTATACACAAGGGGTAGCTTTAGAAAGCACAAGTAGAAATCTCTTTTTGTGAATATTTAAGGCTACAAGTTTAAGACTGGTGCCATATGTTGTTTTTTTCTTGTTTGCCTTCTGTTCACTATAATGCAACCACAGATGCCAAACTGCTAATTTCATATGCAAGAAATTTAATAGAACTTCTATTGATTGGTTTTTGGCCTTCGGATTCACACCTTGGAAATGACTGTACCTCTGTATGGATTTCAGGACCAGCAGAAGCTAGAGTGTGTACATATCATTTCTAAGTATTTTTCTTACAACTTGGTATTTAAATCAGACACTACCAGGTAGGACAGTTTAATACCTGCGTTACTCTGATTTGTGATAGGAAAACCTTAAAGAATTGTAACAATGTAAATACTGTAGTGTGATAAAAAATGTAAACATAGAACACATCCTAAAATATACTCTTTTTCATTCATTTTTAAAAAGAAGAGCGTGTTAGACTCAAGAAAAGAGCAGTACAAACCCAAGCACAGTTACTTCATCCTTTTCATCCAGAGCAACATCATGGGAAAAAACCCACAAAATTAAGGAAAGGACAAGTGTAATGGAATATAAAATTCAGAGAATAGATCTGCAACCATATTGTCCCAGGAGTTTTGTCTGTAAAGAATAAGATGGGGAAAGACTGGAGAATGTTTAGAGAGATAAAGCAGATGCATGGAACTTCAGAGGCTTCCATGTAAGGTTAAGCCTCCACTTTTCAGGTCAACTGCTGTAGACAAATTTGTCATTCAGTGCATTGTGACCAAGTGATGGGAGCTCTATTTCATTTATATGTACCAGTAGAGGTCAAACACCGTCCGCCCAAACTGATAGCAGAGAGCTTCATCTGAGAGAACTAGGTAGAGAAGGAATGCATTTCAACTGTTTTTAACATCCCGTTGGCTTTATTTGTACTTCTAGGCATGACAGCATGCATGGTATTTATGGCTTAGAAGAATTTCCGTCAGTAAGTTTATCCTGTTGTAAAAAGCAGTAAGAAAACAAATATTCCAAATCCAGCTTACAACAGAGGACATAGATTTTATTCTCACTTCGTACACCAGAACACCCATTAGCATGCTGCTATTTAAAGATTTAATTATTAGAGCTCCACTGTGTTTCAAAACAACCATACTGCTTCACTTCAGCAGATCCAGCTAGTATTTCACTGTCTCCAGAGCAGATGCCTAAAGAATAAGAAGAGGACAGGACAATTCCCTCTCATATTCTCCTGCTTCTTGCTATTTTCAGCCTGGGGACATTCTGAAGCAGAGGTGGTTCCTACGTACTTCCTAGCAATTAATACATCTCTCCCCCATAAACCTCTGCACCCTCTTTTTTAGCTACAGTAAACTGTAAATGCACAATGCACTCTGGCAACTATTTCCAGAGATCTGACATTTATTGCATGAAGGACCCCTCTTATCCTTTGGTTTGCTTCAACTCTGGTTCCTACTAGCCCAATTTGATGCTGCCATATATTCTGTTGGAAGACTTTGGGCATCTCCAGCAAACCAACTAACTGGAGCCTACAAAATCAAAGTAAAGACAAAAAGCATGCTAAAGCCTGCGTAGCAGAGTATTTCAGCCACAGGTTGTTGTACAAGGTAAACTTTACGGAAATCGCTTAAAAAGGTTTATGTTTTAAGAACAACTTGAACATTTTATACAGTAACATACTATTATTATTAGCCTATTATCCTACTAATTGTATGGTTTCCTCATACAAAGCCTGACTGCACAATCCTCCTTCTCGCAGGATTTCCACTGACTCCATGTCAGGATCAGTGTTATTTACCCAAAACATATCACCAAAACAGTATACTTCTGACAGCTCTTTTTATTTTTTTTTGGCAGGGTACCAAGCCACATGAATCCGTCAGCATAAGCTGTATTACTGAGCTGAACTGAATGGTCAGACACCGCTCCCACTATAAGCTTAGCCTGTGTGATCACAGATTGCTAGGCTTTAGTTTTTAAACAGAATACTAAAAAAAATATGTAGATCTGGATATATAACAAAAAATGGTATATATGGACACACAAATACTGCAACACTGTTGAAGTAAATGCAAAGAATATGAATATAGACTGTATATTTATAGAGTCTTCTTCCCGTGGGCATCCAAAGCATCTTTTTCCAGAGCAACAGTGCACAGCAACCTCTGCCAGAACAACTAGAGAGAAACGCAATTCAGCATACATTATAGCCTTAAAACCTCAGTGTTGGGTAGACTTTGGGTATAGATTCTTCACAGGGAATGCTCAGGTGCTACTTACACAGCAAGATCACACAGGGTTAGGATCATAGAATCATAGAATTACTCAGGTTGGAAGGGACCTCAAGGATCATCAAGTCCAACTGCAGCCTAACCATAGTACCCTAACTCTAACTACCCTCTGCTA
>PPHD01007499.1:0-22999 GCA_002909625.1 Bambusicola thoracicus
AGTTTATAAAAAGCTTCCTCAGCATTGCCAGGAATATCCCAGCCCTGTCAGAATTCCACTGCAGCTCCTGGTCCTCAGGAGAGAGGGGCTGCAAGACTAGACCATGCTTTATTGGCATGCGCGGCTTCCTGTCCCGCTCCTGCCCTGCTCCCTCCAGGAGCATTTACCCTTCATAGTTGCCTACAGTTGCCAGAGGGCAGCCCTGCTCTTGCCCTGCCGTGCCCCCTGGGCTTGGCTACTGCCAGCCAGGTGAGTTCAGCAGCCCCAGGCCACGTGGCGTGAGGGCAAGTTGAGTCGTGGGGGTAGGGGGGGGTGGGGGGTTGCACATCACCTGACCCCCTCCAGCCAATTCATGGAGACAGGACGTCAAGTTAATGAGCCCTCAGGCCCGTAATTAGCTGTCAATTACCTCAAATTAATCAACTCCTCGCCTAATTAAGCATCATCGGCAGGTGGGCAGAAAACGGGGCATTGTGCGGGAGCCATGAGAAAAGCATGGCTGGCAAACTTGGTTAGGATCAGCAGTGCATCCCTGGACGCCGCGCCACCGACACCCGGGCGCCCGGCCCTGCGTGCCGCTGTGGGGCCGAGAGGGCCTAGCAGCAGGGCAGCCTGCGGGCACTGCGGCAACAACAGGCCCTGGTGGGGTTGTCTTATTTGCGTGTATGTTCTTCTTGTTTAACATCTGTGCCCTTTGCGTGCAGGGGTAGTGAGGAGGAACCATGGGTGGGTCACCCCGAATTACCTCTCCGTTTTCTCTGTCTGGCTGCTGCTCCGTTTGCTTTCCCCGCTCCTATCGTTCATTCCTCTCTGAGAGCGGGGAATAAAATGCACTCCACGCTCATCGAGCCGGCCCTGCTCTGTTCCTCAGCACACCTACTTGTGGCGTGGAGATTTCTGTAAATGGAAAATGGAGTTCCGACAGATATTAGTTACTACCGATAAGAACGAGTCGCGCTGCATTTATTTTCGTGGGGAATAAACACAACAAAAACACCTCTGGAGCTGTGTTTGGCAGCAGGAGAAGTTTCCTGCAGGGCTGGAGGGGAGCGGGGCTCCTGCCAACTTTCAGCTGGTAGCGGTGTGTAGGCCGCAAACACAAACGGCTCTCCACAGGCCCTGCGCTCTGCCTGCTAGAGCCGGGCGCTCACACACCCAGCATGGCCATGTTTAGCTGCAGACAGGCCGCGGTGTCCCTGAGCCGTGGGAGAGAAGAAGTGCCATTTCACAATGAAAATATTGTGTGCCATATTAAAGTGAAAGGTTTTGATTATGCCTAGAAAGTATTTTTTTTTTTTTCTGTGGGGCCAGATTATCACCCAGTGCGCTGGATTTGTGCTGCATTAGTGATCTCCAAGATTAGAGCAGAATCCCCAGATAACAAACAGGAACACAAGACGTCAATTTGTGACATAATAGCAACGGTAATGCAGCAATAATCATATTTGGCAGAAGAAGGACGTGGTGGAGGGTGAGTCACAGATCTCCTGGCTGTGAAGAGAGGAGCTGCCTGCTTTGAGAGGCTTTGATTAAAAATCACTGTCTTGTGTCCAGAAGGATGAATTTGTGCTTTATTTCTGATAGAAAGGAAAGGCGACAGATTAGCATAGGTCTGGAAAAATGGGTGTGAGGAACAGCCAGCGACTGGAGGGTCAAGTGAGGAGTTGCGAGCTGCCCCTTGGCTCTCCTGGGTGTCTGTGCAGTTCCCAAAAGCCCTCTGGAAAAGGCGTGCGTCGAATCTTTTCTCTGACTGCAGCACGTGCCCTGAGGAGGGGTCTACAGGAGTCCTCACCCTGCAGAGGGTGCCACAGGGTGATGGGAGGGCCGGGGTGAGGGCCTGCACGCCGCCTTGCTGGGGAAGGAGCCGCGACCTGGCAGCTGGCCCAGCTCGGGGGATTAGAGATGCCCCCACCTCCCAGCTCACATGGTGGCACAGGCAGCAGCCAGGGCCGTGAGGCCCCTCTTTTTTTTTTTTCTCTGCCTGTCCTGTTCTCAGTTGAGTGCTTATTACCGCAGCGGGAGGCTTGGGCAGGGACACCCTCTGCACACGCGATGCTGAAGCTGATGAAATGCTGGGGGACTTCGCGTCCCTTCTGTCCCCTGGGCTAAGCCACTTCCCAGAGCGGGTGCTGCGCCTGCCCCTCAGGACAGATCCCTCCTCTGCCCTCTTGGTGCTACTGCTCTGTGTTGGGAATCAGCAATTACCACAGAACCCTAACTTCCCTCAACCTTTCCACTTTCTGTGAGTGTCTTCTTGCAGACCCCCCACTGCGTCAGTAGTCTCTTCCAGCACTGGCTCTGCTCTTTGAGGCCCATCGGAACACCTCTGAGGAGCAGCTGGGCAGGGATGTGCTCTGCGACGGCATCACATGAGCCGTAGGCAAGCAGTGCTCTCCCACAGCTCCGTGTTTATTTACAGGCAAGCTGCAGGCACACATTGATTTCAGCAGCTCATTTCCATTTAGAGCTGGAGCACTTGCATCAAGGTTGACTAAGCATTTCTGTTATCAGCTCCCTCCTTAATCACACATAACTCTTTCCGTCTGGGAGTGTGAAGTTCTCGGGATCTGATCTCCATCCAAGGGAGAGTAGCTGCTTTGATTTTACTGTGTCTGGTGAAAAAGTGGCTCTGATGTTTATGAGGATAAGGGTCCCAGTCACAGAACCGATGTCCCATCATCAATCAAAACTCTGTCTTTCTAGAAATAAAATCAATCAAACAAACAAATACATTAAAAAAAAAAAAAAAAAAAAAGCACCCAAAAAACAGGGAAGGAGGCACTACAAATCCATTACACTGAGACTGACGGAGCAGTTTTCAGTGATCCACTGAAAATCAATTGCGACAGGGCTGAGTTGTTATGGGTCAAAAAGCTGTGCTTAGTGAGGCAGCATTACTGTTGGTGGTGCGCTGCTGCTGCCTGGAGACCTCGCTGAGGGTGGTGGCCCAGGGCAGGTGAGCAAGCAAGGTGCTGTCGCTTAGGGAGCTCAGGGCTTTGGGCAGCACCTCGATTACATTCCTACAGACACCCTGTCTCACAGGCTGCCCTGTGACACTGAGGCCCACTGTTTTGGTTTGATCCATCCCCTTTGCTTTGCCCCCCCGTTGCTGAGTGGTTGAACCTACGAAGGAAAGCACTTCTCTGGGCCTCTTAGTTAATTGTAGCAAGGTGGAGTGTGAGCTCCTCCTGACTGACTGTGCAGCTCTACCAAGAGGCAACAAAAACGAAGCGCTTAGGTAAGAAAGCACTTTCCATGTGCATCTTGATTCTCTGAACCCTTTTCATAACAGTGCAGTCTGCAATCATATATCTGCAGTGCTGCAGTCTCTCCCCATTCATATGTGAAAATAACTTCAGCGATAACGGGAGAAGCTAGTGGGAAACACTGGTCAGCCCCAAGGGCAGCAGGGCTCTGTGCTAGCTTAGGGTGGCCAACTGTCCTCATCTCCTGCTGGTCACAGGCACCATCAGAGGCACACAGCAACTTGCCAGCATCAGTCAACAGATGATGTTAGAAGGCTTCAAGTCTCACAACCGCTTGGTGCACGGTGGCTGCATGTGGCGAGCAGCCCCCTCATAGACCTGGAGCTGTGTGTGGACGTGCAGTGGCACAGCTTCCTGCTGCAGCTGGCAGAGCAAGCCACATCTGTCCACACTTGTCTATGTAGACACACACTTAATAACCATTACTGCTTCCCAGAGCAAGTTTCTAGGCTTCTTTATAGTTTTACTTGTCTTACAGGGTATACAGCAGACACTCTGATAAATGAATAGAAAGGTCTACTTGATTTTCAGTGGATTTATGTGGCAGTGTCTCAGCCCAGGACATCCTTTGTGCCATTCCTCATAGTCAGTATCCCTGGCTGGCTGCACATACAGTGCATTGGGCTCAGGAAGGTGATGGGTAGCATGGAGTGACACCGCTGCTTTCCCTGCAAAGGAGAGCCACCTTCAAATAGTTTCCATCCGTAGCCTGGCAGCTAAAGCCCCAACACCAAAGGGGCAGAGCAGCATGGGGAGCAGCAGCCAGTGCTGCAACACATCAGAGGTGAAGCAGCAGAAGGCCCTGGCGGTGTCAGCCTGGGCCCACCCAAGCCTGAGCCAGATCTGCTGAAATACAGATACTGTGGCAGCTTGTTCCCTGTCAGCCCAGTGACTGAGCCACTCCTGCTGTGACAGGCAACCCTCAGGAGGAGTCATCTCACCAGCCCTGCCCATGTGTGATATTGTTGCATGGTCCTTGTGTGGCTGAGTCCCTCACCCACCAGATAGTGGTGAGGGGGATGACACAATGTTGGATGGGGACACCGACACCAACAGAGCAGAGTGTGTGGAAGCCTCAGGCTGGGGGCCATGCATGTGCAGTCTGTTTGGGGTGGGAGCTCAGAAGCCTCATCCATCCATGGTCTGGGAGATGAGCCTGGCATCTTGAGACCCTTGTGGGGTGTGAGCAGGGGCCATATGGAAGGCGCTGCCAAACAAGGCTGTTAAAGCAAATGCTGCAAATGAGTTTAGTAGACAGCCAGACATTTTGAGGAGGGGGGAGACAGAGGGGGAGCAGAGGAGAGCAGGAGTAAGGGAGAACCTGGCGCTGTGGCTGAGAGGGACCCATCATGGCATGCTGTCTGGCAGGCAGCACACCCTGTTCTGTCACCCCAGGTATCTTCTCCCGATGCCCTAACTTTGAGACCTCTCTCAGAGAATAGGGAACTAAGGTGTCATGCCCCCTTCTTTGTTTTTAATTACTTCTCATTTTAATCTTGATTTGCACGTCGATCTCTCAGAACTGGGCCAGGGACTCTACAAAGCCCTCGTCAGCAACTCCCCCAATAATAAACAGGAAAAGGCTTAAGGGGCAAATCACTTGCATGTTAATGAGACTGTTTGCTGGAGTCAAGAGAGAAAACAGCAAACAAACAAATGGACTGAATTCCAGCGGCAGCTGTTTGCTCCTTAATCTCGGCTCGTCAGAGCTGCCCTTTGATGGGACACAATCTACACAAACGATTGTGCTAAATCTTCTAATCTACGTCCTCATTATTACATCCCTTCTTACGCATGTAAATCAGGGACAAACTCATTTTAATATGTAGATAGATTATGGAAGGGAAGGGGAGGGGATTGGAGGGGAAAGGAGCTGCTGGTGGTGTCTGTGTCTGTCTGTTTGGAGGGGTGTTAATGAGCAGTGTGGGGAGGGGAGCTGTCTGTGTATACCCCCAGGATGAGGAGAGGAGGGCCAGTTGCCAAGAAAGAAGGTGGGATCTACAGGTGCAATACAGCAGGGCTGGGATGCTGGAGAAGACTCAGGCACATGGCAGCTTTGGCCATAGCCCTCAGCCTGTGTGCTCGGCTCCCAGCTCCACTGAAGTTGGATGTAGGAGGAACAGGAATGCAGGAGGGATTGCTGGTGGCATAGTGAGAGGTGATTTCTCTGCGTGCTTTACAGAACAGGTTCTGCTTGCACAACATCACAGCCTCCCATCTCTCCTTCACTCACACCACTCAGGCACCATTGGTCAGTGGACTGTAGTTCAAACCAACCATCTTCACACAGGCTAAAGAAGTAAGCTAACATCTCAGACTGTCAAGTGCAAGGATCCGGCCTATGCTGCTTTCAGGTGAATATCATTAGAGTTACAGTTATGGTCTTAATTAGCATCTGAATAATTGTTTAGATAACCAACACAACAGTGGAAAAAAGAGCTCTCCTTCATTTCTGTAGCTCTGCCATCTCCTAATCCAAATACCAACCGGCAATCTGCCCTTTACCTTCTCTATACGCTGGAACAACACAGGAGAGCAACAAGGTTACGCAGCACCAGCCTTATTTATCTAAGCCACCTCTTACCTCCTTTCCTCCAGGAGGGGCAGCCTCCTGGTAAAACAGGAAACAATGGTTTTAAACCAGCCTGGTTAAATCACAATTTCTTCCTCTCTTCACACCAGTCAAGGAAGGGTGCAAAAAATAAACAGTAGGTTAAGTGCAAAAAAGATGAGTATGGAGGGGCAGAGGCATGCAGGAGCTTAATCAGAAAGGCCAAGCATAAAATAAGTTTGGAAGCAGCAGGATCATCAAAGGGAACAAGAAATCATTCTGTAAATTCATGAATAGCAAGAGGAAGACTAAGCAAAATATTGGATCACTTCTCAATAGGCAGTGAAAATTATTGACAGAACATAACGTTAGTGAAACTAATAACAGTGATAAAGAGGTAAGATCCTGGCATATAACGAAGAAAGAATGTGGTAGAGGTCATACCGTTGAGTTAGACACATTCAGATTTATTGGGCTTAATGAGCTTCATTTTGGGTACTTAGAGATTTGGCTACAGCAGCCTCAGAACCACTAGTGACTGTCGTCCAGAACGACGATAGAACAAAAAAGCATCGCTCTTTAAAAAGTAAGGAGAAAGGTGGTGGTAACTATCAGCTTAATTATCATTCCCACAAAGATCCTGAAATAAATAGCTAAGCCATTTCTGAAATTATTTCAGAGAAACAGTTGTCACCTGCATTCAGCGTGGATTTTTCAAGGGTCATTTCTGTCATTCTGATTTCCTACTGTGAAAAGGCAACAGGTTTTGCAGATAAGAACGGAGCAAATATGTGTACCTTGACTTCTGTAAGCTGTTTAGTCTCCTTTTTGAAAGGTGTCCTTATGAGTAAACTAGGAGACTATAGATTAGTTAGAGAGCTACCAATGTACTTGAAAATCTATGCTCAGTGGCTTACAGTTAAAATGAAGGATGCACTGAGAAGAGCTCCACAAAGATCTGTTCTGGGTCTGATTCTGTACAGAGATTTAGTTGACAACATGGATGACAGAAGAGAGAGTGGGCACATCAGGAAGACACAGACCTGCAAGATACTTTATGTACACCAAAGGACTGGCTTAGCATTCAAAGTTATCATGGCAAGTCGGGAAAGTAGTTGAAAAAATCATAAATGAAAGTTAATAAGAAACTGTGCAAAGAATATAGGTGATGCTGAGAACAATTAAATGCATAGACGTGGATTGGGAAAAAGCTTGTTAAGCTGCAATTCTTCCAAAAAAGAGCTAGAGGTTAGAATGGATTACCAGCCCTGTCAAAAATGTTATGCTGATGCAAAAAGCAAACCTCATACTGTGGGGAATAAATAACACCACAGCTGTCAAGACCTCCGGAAATTCTCTCTCCTTCTAAAAAGCATCTGTGAGAACTTAGCTCAGTTTTTTGAGCACAGTTTTGGCTTTGCCTTTCAGAAGGAATATGGACCCATTGGAGAGTCTCTAAAGGAAGGTGATGAGGTTGATCACAGATGCCATGTGAGGAAAAACTGAAAGAACTGGTGCTGTGTTACTTGAGTGGGGAAGACTGTGAGAGGACAAGAGACAAATCATGGGTACAGAAAATGTAAAGAGGGAGGAAGACAATCTGCCCTCCATACTCACAGCAGGCACACAGTCCATAAAGAAAACCCACAAAACACAGTTGGAAGGACCTGGGTTGGATATTAGGACCAAGTTAATAAAAATCAGGATGAAGACTAGAGGGAACACACTGAAAGAGATTGCTTACAAGCTTGTCTGTCAAGAATGAGATGGGGATAGTCAGTCATACTGCGAAGAAAGAGATAGCCTCTCCCAGTTCAACTTTTCTATAAGTCCATCTCCTCATTTCTGACAGTCACCCTCTAACCTTCAGCAGCATTTGAAATGGAAGTAAGTAAAGAGGGACAAGACTTAAAGAAGTGCCATTGGTTTGTTGACCCCATCACTCCTCACTAACGCACCAACATATATTTACTGACTAGAAATGATATCAGCATGGAGACTTGAGGGATGACTGAACACTTGAGATAAACAAATATACTGAGATCTTGCTAAAAGAAAAAGGCCACCTAGATCACTGCCACACTAGTCCATGCCTAATAGAGCTCTGCTGCTTAAGTTAAAACAGTGATGTAATCATCTGCCTCCCTGTCACCACCAGATACCTAATCTGAATGCAGGTACTGCTCCTCCCTGTTAGGGAGTCTAAATCAAGCAATGGCTTGGAGACTCACTATAAACTCTCTATATGCTTTAATAGAGATATCTATTTCTGCAACATTTCCTTGGGGAAATCTTGGGAGGCTAGGAATGTATTAGGTTGGAATGAGTATCCACCTCAAACGATGGATTTTCAAGCAAAGCTTGGAGATTTTTTCTTGCCTACTTCTCTCTCTTTCTAGTTTCTTTCAGTCTATATACTTGTCTTCTGTCACATTCTTTACTTGACATTTTGCTTAAGGAAGAGCAGTATCAGGAAAGACACAGAGTGGACAGAAGATTGCAGGAAAACACATAAAAGAGGTTGAAGAGTAGGCAAGGAGGGTGGGGACAGGATGTGGCATGTGGTGTAAGAGGTTGTCGCAGTGCAGATGCCTTCTCCATGATCCATCAGAGCCAAGCGTGTGGCATGCAATGGTCAGCAGCACTGCAATGTCCCACATGACAGAATTCCCACAGACATTCCTCTGGGGAGTGTCTACACCCAAATTTAATCTCTTCCTGCTGCTCCCCTTCATCCCATGCACCAGTGATCTCCATTTCACTTCTTGACTACTGCTCCTCCCCTTGTTGCTAGCCCATATATTTAGTCCTCCTCATCAGATTTGTACCTTTCTGGAAGCTGAGAGATTATTACACCTCACCTCTTGATTATCACATTAACAAGTCAGGCACAGTTACATATGGCTTGCAGACTCAAACCACAAATTCCCATTAGTTTTCTTTCATCTTCTCTAAACTCTGTGCAGTTTGTCAGTATTTCACTAAAGAAAACAAAGCATGTAAACATGCACAAAAATCTGAATCTTACCCTTTCAACAATGGGAGCATTAATGAGCTGCTCTGCAATGCCATGTTTCTGAACATGTAGCCAGCTCAATCTTATTTAGAGCTTTGCTGTACTGCAACTGCACATTGTTATCACACCAAACTCTGTTATCTTCAGTCCTTCTCACTGCCCTGTTGTCTGTCTCTCACCTTTGGCTTTGGAATTTTTCCCCCTATGACAGTTTGCTGAATTGACAGCCATCTGTGTTCTCTTTACTGCATTCTAGTTCTCTCCACAGTGGCACTTATTCTTTCAACACCGTATTACCTGCAAATGGTATTAGTATGCAGCTTGGTCTGCTTTCTTGATCATTTATTAAAATCTTAAGAATGTCAGGTTTAAACTCCACTTGCTGGAGAACTTCTGTCTCTGCATGGCACTTAGGCTCAGTCTGTTATTTGGAGTCATCTGGCTGCATTCTCATTCTCGTTGATAACTTCTATCTGAAAATTCATAATACATTTCCCAGTCACAGTTTCATGTTTTGCTAAATAGAAGTTCAAGAACAGATCTGAAAAGTGAATTTACTAATGGTAGTAAAAGCACCAAAGAACTAAATGAACTGAAAATGAGCTAAATGAATTGAACAAAGCCCAGTGTATTTCAGACACTGGACAAGAAGGTCACTTGAACCTGTTTCATTTTATTTTGATTGTGTCCTTGGCAATTAAACCTGAATTTATTTTGTCATACAGATCTTGTCAGTAGTTTTCCCACAACTTGCATCTATGGTACTCGCTTCCTCTAACAGTTCTATAATGATGAGACAATTCAGTATGCACCCAAGAATTCCTCCTGTTGTGACAGAGTGACAGAAATTAGATTTTTGCCATAGCAATTGAGTCTAGCGTTCTTTCTCCCTTTGGAAGATAAATTTATCCGTCATGCTTCAGCACCTAGCTTTGTGGCATCCAAATGTATCAGAAAAATAATAAACTGCAGCCCCAAACAAGAACTACTTTTTAATCTTGACCCTCATTCTGCTGCAGAGGAATATGCAGTTATGCTGCTCCTTTACTGCAGAAGCAGGATAATACCTTGTTTCACTTAGAGTGGGATCCATCTCACCTAGCTGTAGATGCCTACATCTGCGCTGGTCATGGAGTGCCTTTGCAGTCAATACCAAACTAGTGGACTATCTTTATAGTCAAAAGTAATTTGATTGGTAAAAACAACAGAGATGTGATTTCTCTGATCGAGTGTAGGCAACTACTTCAAGACAAGAGGAGTTTTGCCCTAGGCTCCTTTGAGCCTGTTCACTAGATCCCCGTTGACTAGAACTGGAATTTGCTCAACATAGATTCCCTGCACTGCAGACGTTCATGCTGGGGCTGATGAATGCCTTTGCCACATTATGTTCTCTTTTAGGACATTATTTAACTTCCTGATATCCATTCATTTATTCCTATAGTTCCCATATATATGACAGTAGGTAGAAGTGTTTGAGATGTTTTCTCCTACCGCTGCTGGCATGATGTTTTAGTCCAGATCCTCTGCAGTGCTCAACCTTGGATCGTGATGGTTCTCTTTGAAGGCTACATAATATAAGTTTTTCCCCTGTGGTATGAATTCAAGTTTCAGGGCAAGCAGTGGGGAATTCAACCATGTCTGTCAAAGAGCACGGAGGCATTTCTGGAGAGTAAGAAATAGTCCCAGGGTTATGGTCAGACCTACATGATGCTGTAGGCATGGCAGCTGGTCGGTGCTCATCTGCCCAGCAGCACTGGTGCTGAGTTGCTGGTAGCTGAGAGATTTTTCATTGTGCGAGGTAGCAGACCCAAGGCAAAGGGGATGACACTCATTCATTTGGAAAGCCTGGTGTTCCCATGGCTAAGCCAAGTCTGCACTGTCCCTTCGCCTTGGCAGAGGACACCCAGATCCCCAGAGACGGACAGTAACCCAGGGCCTCTCCTCGGGCTGTGCTAATATCCAGCACACAATATCTCAATATCCACAGCATCTCCCCTTGCACCTGAGTCCTCCCAGGGAGCAGGGGCAGCTCCTGGAGGCTCCTCATTAGGTCACCGGCCTCAGGAACCAGAATCTCCCCTCCCCCCACCTCTGTACACAACTGTTCCTCATTTACATAAATTATCTCTATTCAATTATCTGTCCAGATGTCCGAATTGTGCCACCAATGATCTGTGAATGAATTAAAAATGGAATATAATTTAATAATAACTGATTAGAAGGAGATTAGTTGTTATATAAAAAGGAAAAACCAAGAGATAGCTAGTTGCCCTTAATCCGAGCCAATCCACAATAATTATAAAAATAGTCTCCCTTGCTCTCCTTCCCCATTTCTCTTCTTCTCCTCCCATTTTCTCTCTTTCTCCTTTTCCCCTTTTTCCCTCTGTCCTTCCTTTCCTCCCTCTCCTCTGTTTTTAGGGGTTGTTTTTTTTGGTGTTTTGTCTCTGTCCCTGCTATGCCTACTCCCCACTTTCCCTTCCTGATTACACAAACCTACGTCAAACCGAGTTAAAGCCCCCCCGGCTGCTCATATACCCGGGGAGCTGTGGATGTTCTGGCAGGGGCCGACCAACAAGAGCTTCTGGCTGCATTAATGTCCTGTCTTTCAAGCCATGTTAATGATGTGCTTTTATACTCTCACTTTTTCTCTTAAATGATTTTGGAAACTCTGTCTTTTCTCTTGGTCCTTAATCCAGACTCTTTTCCGGTTTCCCCCCTTGCGTCTTCTGGAGTTGTGCAGAGTGATTTCTATATTGTGCTGGGTTTAATAAAACAATAAGTAGCACAGAGCCTCTGGCTCTTCCTCTTGCACTGGGAAGACCCAGCAACAAGCCCTAAGCCCCTGCGGTGTCAATGCAGCATTGTTGGAGTAGATTTTTCTGGGAAATCTGTCATCAGTTTGTCTTTCAGTTCTATCCCCTGCTCTTGTAAGCATACAGCCACAATACCCTTGAGCTAGGCTGAAAGAGAGAGTGCAAAACCTGTCTAGGTATTGGAAAGAGAAAAAATGTTGAGAAAAATACAGTACATGAGGAGATAGTGATAGGACATGGTTTTAAACTAAAAGAAGGGAAATTTAGAGAGATGTTAGGGGAAAATTCTTCACTCGGAAGGCAGTGAGGTGCTGGCACTGCTGCCCAGAAGCTGTGGGTGCCCCATCCCTGGAGGCACTGAAGGCCAGGCTGGATGGGACCCTGGGCAGCCTGAGCTGGTGGGGGGCAGCCCTGCACATGGCAGAGTTTGGGACTGGGTGGGCCTTAAGGTCTCTTCAAAACAAGTCTTTCTGTGATCCCATGATTCTATGTTCCTATGAATATCCTGCTAGCCAAATGCTCTGTGGGTCTCCTCTGCTGTCCCGACTTGTCCACCCTGGCTGTGGCCCACCTACATCAGCTGGGGCTTCTGACATGAACATCTATCACTTTGTGACTTGCAGTGGCATAAAGCTGAGTAACAGAAAACTTGTATGAGTTTATTTGTGTTCCTCTTGTAACTGAGAACAAAGAAGAACAATACTTGCTGTTGTTCATTGCTGAGCTAGAGTGGACAGTATATCTCAAGTAATTTTGTAACGTGACTTTGAAAACACCGGTTACAATTTAAGTCACATTTACCACCTGGTTCAGCGCAGGCATTGTTAGAGGTGGGCGATGATGATTACAGATATGGCTTTGAGAAGCACTCTTCAACAAGAGAAAAAGAAGCTGGAAGTCCAAACATATTCACTGTCATGGATTCACGCACCCACCCCAAGGTACAAGATACATAAACCTTCTGTCTTGGCTAGCTATGTAGATGCTACCTTCCCTGCTACCCTCTTTCTGTGCTGGTGCTTTTGCTATGTTCTACACCATAGAGTCAAACACAATTCTAAGGAGCAGTTTCTTTTAGTGGCACATTGAACAATTCCCTGTCTTTTAAATTATTACAGACTTCCTCTACATAGGAAAGAATTGTAGTACCAGGTTTATAGGAGCTGCTGAGCTTGGAGGAACCCAGCAAGGCTTTGTGCAGCTACAGACTCCAACCTCAGCTACCTCTGCTGAAGAAGAGCAGACAGGAAAGGCAAAATGTCCAAAAAAAACCCACCTTGCTGTATGATTTAATGGGCTGCAGACCATTCTGCTGAGGTCAGTGATGACACTGTAATGGGAGTCTGAGTTTGTTTTACTCCTTTAACATAGAAAATTATTTCTAGCCAACACAAACTGGAGCCATTCTAATGCTCAAAAAAAAAAAAAAAAAAAAAAAAAAGCTTGAAAAGTTACTTAAAGCCTTCTGTAATTTTCAACCCATTTTTGTGGACTTAATTCAAAAACGTTGGGGCTTGCAGTGAGGATTTTTGTATTCTGATCATTAAAATGTTAGCACTCTGTAGCTGTAATACATGTTCAGCAGGCTTTGAAGGATATTCCTTACGTATGATTTGGCTTTGATATGTTCCGTTTTTTGAACACTTTACTCACAAGTCATTCCACTGACTTCTATGAGTATTATTCAATATGACAATATGAGGAGAGGTAGCTAGACTGCCCCTTAGGTTAATGCAAGACAAGCCACAGTTACTGAAGGTATGTTAATGCTTTGTATTTTGGGGAAAAAAAAGTGTTTGTTCTGTTTTATAAATCCATCTCTTCAGCCCACATGAAAGTGCAATGCACGTTGGTGTTTCTGTTGCAGAGATTCAAAGTTAAAGAAATTACTGAACTGTTTCTCTGCCGTTAATTTTCCTAGGTTTAGAATTATGTCAGATGATGCGTGAACTGGGAGCATAATCAAACCCTTAAAACACTTTACCTGTTCATCCTCCCTTTTTTGCACTGTTTCCATCACAGTTCTGGTATGCACTTTTCTAATGATTATTAACCTCCGGAGGAACCTCACTTTGAAACATTTGTTTGTGTTGATAGTTGTTAAGGAGATTTTCAGGGAAAGGATGTTCACTGACAACAAATCTAGAATGTATTTTAGTGCCTTGGGTGATGTTTAGCATT
The DNA here is from genome assembly GCA_002909625.1 of Bambusicola thoracicus. Lineage (NCBI taxonomy): Eukaryota > Metazoa > Chordata > Aves > Galliformes > Phasianidae > Bambusicola > Bambusicola thoracicus. Next base: position 13,828 of record PPHD01007499.1, read on the forward strand.
ATTTTTCTAGGTAGGGTTTGTGGGAAGTGTCATAGCATAAGTAGAGGCACCAGGAGCACTGCAGTTCAGTCGCACCCCAACTTCATAAGAAGCTGCACTGTACATGGAGTCTTCCCAGGCTAGTCAACCTGGACACAACCCAGGAAAGGCAACAATCTCATCCCGTGCCACTGGCTCTGCTCAGTGCCAAGGAATAAGCGAAGCTTTCTCTCTGGGACCCCCAAATATCCTACTTCAGCTCAAAACACCTTGGTGTCTTCTCAGCCCATTCCTAACTAACAGCCATGCCTGTGTCCTGGCTCAGTCTCCTTGGCTTCACCTCTGCCCTGCAGATCAAAAGCCTTTTCTCACCTGGGTCATTTGATCCTCACCAGCCTCAGTATGGATCTAGAAACAATGCTCAGTAGAGATGAACTCTTTAGTCACCCATTTTAACCTGTGCCAAACTGGTTAAGTGTTGTTCATACTGAAGCATATATTCGAGGAGGTTTAAAGCAGGAAAGAGCATTCCTCAGCAAGCAGCTTCAACACTTGGATACTAAAGCTCATCAGAAATCAGATTTCCTGATTCTGTGGGAATGGTTAAAATTAGTATAGTCTCCTAGTTTATACTTTAAAATCATTAAAGCCCTCAGAAACTTCATGCCCTATGAAATAACTCACTATTTTGGCAGCACAAAGTTTCTCCTCAGTGTTACAATGACAGAATTTCACATCAATTTAGTATTCACTCACTGCCATGTAGCAAATGGACTTAGTAGCCTGAAAATTAAAATGAAAATAGATTCCAATGATTTGGCATGACAAAGTGAGGTAATAGTGCAGTAATATAAAATGAAAATGCATAAATTAACGTGAGAAAATACGTTTCAGAACAATTTCCAAAATATATTCTTAAAGGAATTTCCACTGGAAACAACTTTTCTGTCAAAACTCTAAACATTTCCATCAGCTCTTTCCAATAGGAAGTTCTTTAAAAACTGTCTGGCCTACTCTATTGATTGTCTTCACAGTTAAAGATCCAAGCCTTATATTAACACTTATATTTAATTAAACGAATTAATTTAATTATGAATTAGTTAGCTTGACCCTCCAATGCTGAATCCTGTTATGCCTTTGTCTAATAAACCAAAGAACCTTCCATCCTCAGAAAGCGTCTCTCCTAATGGCTTACAGAGGGTGACCAAACCACCTCCTAATTTTCCCCCTGACAAGCTGAATAGATTGAACCTTAATTTCTACCGTATGACATGTATTCCAGCTTGATTTCTGATGTTCCTGTCTGAATATTTTCCAGTTTTTCAGTGTTATTTTTGGAAGTCGGGGCACAAGGAGTGGGCCCTATTGTGTTCTGATCCTGGGAAGCCAATGTTATCCCATTCTGCTATTTAGTATTTTCTTCGCCACATCTCCAGAAACTGCATAGCTCTGATAGAGCAGATTACAGCAAAAATCCACCTTTAGATTTTATTATCTGTCACATCTCCTACATCCGCCTCCCAGCTACCACTTACCGTGACAGCATCCCCCATCCTGTGACCTTCATTTTCTATTCAGAGATATATGATCTTGCATTTGGCTATATTAAAATCACATATTGTTCAAATGAGCAGAGCCTGCCAAGTGATCCAGATTGCTTGGTATAACTGACCTGCTCCCATCATTATTTATCATGCCACCAATTTTTATGTCAAGTAGAAATAATTACCAGCATTGATTTTGTATTTTCTTCCAAGTCACTACAAAAATACCGCAGGGCACCATGGACCAAGAGATGATCTCTAGGCAATGCATCTCCAAGGCTTCTCCACCAGTGGGCGATTCTCTTTGCGTTTCTCAGACCCACTAATTAGTCCATTTGTAATTTGTTTAATGTGTGTTATTCCAGCTTTATGTCGAGCTAATTTAATGTTTTGTTTTAAACAAGATCACGGGCTGACAAGGAAACAGCTGACCAGACAGCAAGGTACATTGTGACAACTCAAGCCACCTTCATGCACCAGCTTTTTCATCTGATTGGAAATAGAATGGAGCCTTTAATAGCAGGAGCTGCTTTCTATGTTGGCCGTGATGGCTCCCTGTTGGCATGGGGCCACCTCCAGGTCGCACATGTGCTGAGGGAATGCTTCCCACCAGGAAGCACCTTGTGTAGAATGCACCATGGCTGGAACTTCCCTTGGTTGCAGAGTTGGTGGGCTGAGGCCAACAGGATGAAGTTCAACAAGACCAAGTGTACAAGTCCTGCGCTTTGGAGACTACAACCCCGTGCAACACTGCAAGCTCGGGACAGAGTGGATGGAAGGCTGTGCAGAGAAGGAGATCTGGGGATATCGGTCAATGCTCAGCTGAACATGAGCCAGCAGCGTGCCCGGGAGACCAAGAAGGCCAAGGGCATCCAGGCCTGTATCAGAAATACACCAAGGAGTTGATCATCCCTCTGTATTCAGCCACATCTTGAGTACTGTGTTCAGTTTGGGGCCTCTCACTACAAAAAATGACGTTGAAGCCCTGAAGTGCATCCAGAGGAGGGCAACGAAGCTGGTGAGGAGTCTGGAATACAAGTCTTACGAAGAGCAGCCTGGGGGACTGAGATTGTCCAGTCTGGAGAAGGAGAGACTCAAAAGAGACCTTATTGCCGTCTACAACTCCTCGAAAGGAGATTGTGATGAGGTGGGGGTCAGCCTTTTCTCCCAGATAACAGTGATAGGATGAGAGGGAATGGCCTCAAGTTGTGCCAGGGGAGGTTCAAGTCGGATATCAGAGAAACTTCTTCTCAGAGAGAGTGGTGGGGCACAGGAATGGGTTGCCCAGGGAGGTGGCAGAAGTCGCTGTCCCTGGAGATGTTCAAGAAATGTATGGATGTGGCACTGAGGGACGTGGTTAGTGGGCACGGTGGTGGTGATGGGTTGATGGTTGGGCTAGATGATCTTAGAGGTCTTTTCCAACCTTAATGATTCTATGACTCTATGATGGGTCCCACTAGGTTCAACACGCTCCTGTTGGCTGCAGATTGTCACCACTGCAGGAACCCTACCGGGACACGCATGCGGGGCCCTGGGCAAAGCTGCCGGTCCTGAGGCAAATGGGGGTCCCTCCTTGGCTGCCGCCAGAGCTGCCGCCGGTAATTAGCAGCATTAGCGGAAGGAAAGTTGCTTGCTCTGATCTCCTGTCCCGAGGCCACAAGGTCCCCGGGTGCTCTCCTTCCCTTTCCTCACTGCTCCATTGCACGCCGAGCGGCCCCCTCCCGCCCTCTCAGCAGCCAGGGAGGCTCCCGCTTGTATTTACCAGCAAATGATTAATTGCGGCTCTACGCTCACCGCTAATGCTGCTAATCCGGGCGGCTGCGTGTTCGGCCGCTCGCCCGGTGCCAGGCCCTGTGGGCGGAGGGGCGAGCGGCGGCCGGGGGCCGGGGGCCAGGCAGGGCTGTAATTACTCCCCAGACAAATCTCCGCCAACAGAGGAGCAGGGAAATCTCTGCCCATATTGCAGGGGCTGCAGCCCCCACCCGCGGGATAATTTGAGACTCAAATCCCAGCAAAGACCTGCTACAAATTGCTGCAAATTAAGCTGATTTTGCCCCGAATGAGGGATTTTCTGCTGCAGATCAGCCCTTCCCGGAGCTGATGAGGTGGGGATTAGAGAGGGGACTGAAATCAAAGGGACAGGATGGTGCGGGAGGGGGGGGAGCGGGAGAAGGGAGCCCAGCAGTGAAAGTCCTGGGGCATTAACACTTATTGATTTCTACTTTGCTGACATTTTATTCTATTACCAAGTTTCCGATTAGCCTGCCGCTGGGATCGGTGACAGCCAAAGCAGGGTGCGGACCCAGGGCTGAAGGGCGCCCGCAGGTTGGCTCCGAGGAAACGCCACCCTCGGGTCTCTGTGCTGTGCGAGCCGGGATGGGGCCCTGGACAAGCCCTGGGAGGACTGGAGATGCTGTGGCTGCTGCTTCGAAGGGAGTGCCTTCCTAATTCTAACTCCTTACAGCCCCCCGGATAACATACGCACACAACGTGCAGAGCCCAGGTACCCCTTCCCACACCCATCTGCCTGACCATCTCCCCTTCCCTTCTTCTCTCCTTCCTCCCCTCGTCAGGATCCTCATTTCCATCTGTTTAAACAGCAGCGGCGATGCATGTTGCAGGTATTTCAAATTGCACCATTAAAGATTTTATGCTGTGGATGTTAAAATTAAAAAGATATATGTGCAAATAGTCACTACGAATTTAATCAACTTGATTTAATACTAATAGGAAACAGCAAATGGAATTTATGACTCAAAAAGAAGTGAATTTATTTATTTTTTTTTAAATAAATAGAAGTACTTTGTGCAAAACAGAAAAAAAAAAATCCCAATCTGAAGAGTTTATTAGAGTCTAATCCCCCAACAACAACCGAACCCGGGGCTGCCCACCCAATAATCCTGGCTGCCATTAAAATATTAAAGATAAATCTAATCGTCTCTTTATCCAAAATAAGCGACTTTTATGTGGAGAGAAAATGTCTAACCCTTTGGGAAGAGAATTACTCCTAATGCATCAAATGGAATTCAGTCAGGATGGCAAAAACTAGGTTTAAAAGCAAATGAGATGGTAATAGAGATAAAGGCCAGTATAACAAATTAAAAACACTCATTTACACGAATTAAAATCCCTCCTAAATGGGTTCTGAGTAAGGAGGCCGCTGGACAGTCTTGGTTCTTCTTGGTGTGCAGGGCGCAGGCAGACGTGGGGAGGGCACGATACAGTGCTGAGCTGCGGGGAAGACATTTTACTCCTGACCTCACATCCCACGGGCAGTGTTCATCCACATCCTACCCAGGCCCTGTGCTGCTACTCCAGACCCACACACACTTGGAGTTGTTCCAGCCCATGTCTTCTCAACGGCTGCCTCTGTCCCAGCACCAGTAGGTGCCGTGTTCCATGCTCTGCAGTTTGGGCACTCGTTTTCCCCATGCCCCAGGACTCTTCACTTGTGGTCACGTGGTCAGATCATGCTGAGATTGCTGGTGTATCGCCAGATTGGCCTTGGTCAGCCCACCCTCCTGGTAAGTGCACCTGAATGCACATCCCACCAGGAGTATTGCTTCCCGGTGCCACAGCCGTGAGTCAGACCCAAGGCACACTCCCACAGCAGTTGCTGTTGTCAATGGTTCACAGCCAAGCATGTTTTCCAAAGCTTGAGAGACGGTCCTCTCACCATCAACTTCATATAAGACGTTTGATACATCTATAAGAACAGACCTTTACCTGCTTAAAGTTTTCCTTCCAGTATGGAGCACAGACTTATTTCCATAGTGAGAAAATGACAGGCAGTGAAATTGGAATGGTCACTATTATCAGTGGGTGACATGAAGGAACACATGGAAGTGGCACTGAAAGTGGCACTGGAAGTATTTTAGTGGGCACAGTGGTGACAGTTGGACTAAATGATCTGAGTGGTCTTTTCTAACCTCAGTGACTCCATGACTCTAAGACATGAATAAGAGCAGGTCTTTGTAGGACTGGAGCTTCAGGCTGCTTCAGATTTCCCAGCATCATTTTTGTTCACTTAAAATGTTAAGATTCTTGATGCAGCTTTATAGGCAAGATAAATAAGTTAATGCTCAGGGTCTGGAAAACAAGGCTGCTTCCTCTCAGGAAAAAAAAACCTCTCTCCTCTTCCCAAATTTCACCTTTAGTTTCTACCCACGGTAGAAATCTTCTGTGTTCTGAACAGCAGTGGGTTAAGCAATGCTCTTGACATTGTGTCTTCTTATTCATAGAAGCACAGCAATTACAACTCAGAACGATAGAAACATAGAATCACTAATATCATCCAGTCCAACTGTCCACCTACCACCAGTATTTCCCAGCTAAACCACGTCCCTCAGCACCACATCTACACGTTTCTTGAACACCCCCAGGGACAGGGACTCCACCACCTCCCTGGGCAGCCCATTCCAATACCTCACCGCTCTTCTGGAGAAGAATTTTTTCCTACTAACCAACCTGAAACCCCCCTGGTTCAACCTGAGGCCATTCCCGCAATTGGTCCTTAAAATTTCCCTCTGGTCACTTCTTTTTTTCTTTTTGCTTTCTAATGGATCAATACCACAAGCACTTAAAACTGGGTGAGTAAAAATACGCTTGGTTGTTCCAGAACAGTAAAGGCCATCCACGTCGGTAGTAAGCTTGTTTGAAAGAGAAATAGAAATATATATTTGTTTAATATTATTCTCTTCTGTTTTAGGAGATGGGGAACGGTGACAAGAAGCCTCCGGTTTCACCCCATCCAGCACTGCCCGCTATCAGAGGTAGGATCAGAGTCTGAGTAACCACTCCAGATTTGCTCAAAGGGTTAATTCCCCTCCCACTCCAATGTTCAGATAACAGAGTAGCCAATATGTACAGTTCCCAGAAAGCCTTTGTGGCCCAGACCTTACACCTCAGCAGCCCCATGCAGAAAATCTGTTGTCTAACCCCTTGTGCTGAGCAGGGCAGAGCTGTTGACTGTCCTGGTCACAGGAGAGGGGAATGGCTTCTGTACAACGCAGGGGTGGGTTCTGGCAGCTGGGTGCTGCACAGCACAAATGGAGGTGCACAGATACAGAAGTAAACAACAAGGGAAACGCCAACGTGTCTGCATCAGGACGGAAGACGAACTGTGATGCAAAAAGCAAGGTGTCACAAGAAGCATTATGCCTAGTGAAATCCTAGCTCTGCTCAGCATCGGTGGCCAGAGTCCTGCCGATTTCAGCAGGCTGAGGAGGTTAAGGGGTTAAGATGTGCACCCTGACAATACCAAAGCATTTCAGAGCAAACCAAAATGGCGAGGTCTACATGGAGCTGCAGTAACTCAGCCAGCAGCTGCCAGCTGGGAGCATTTAGCAATGGGCATGGCAGGTGCCATAATCTTCTCATCTCCTGCTTTGCATCTCCAGTGATTATTTAGAAATCAGTGCACCTGATGTAAAGAAAACACGTGCCCAGCAGGACTCTGATGTAACAGACATGAGAAGATTCTATGGTTTTTGTTTGCTTTTAAGGGAATGCCTCTGACAGCTTGAGCTCCGTGGAGTCAAAGACTTTAAGGCCTGAAGGGAATGTTACCATCTTCTAGTCCGAACTTCAGCATAAAACAGGCTACAAAACTTCACCAAATAATTCCTGCATTAGAGCAATGGCTTCTGGATGAGTTATAGATCATCTCTTAAAAAGACTTTCAGCCTTGGCTTGAAGACTTTATGTGACAGAGAGAATCTATGACATCTGCGGGTAGGTAGCTTCAGTCACTCCTTTTGCCTCAGCAGTTTTTATTAATACAGCAAGTGTTTGTTCTTGTCATATTAGCATTCTCATATCCTATATCCATCTACAGTGCAACATATGGCAGCAGGATAATGAAAATGCCCGGAGTCTGTGACTACAGTAGATCATAAGTTAAAGAACTGCTAAAATAAAAACGGACTAGAAGAGACTTTTATACAAAGTATTTTTCCCCATATAGGATTTGAAAACAGAGAGGCAGAATTGGTGTTGCCACTTCCACCAGTAGAACATGCAGAGGAGACCGGGACAGGTGAGGCTGCACTGGAAGGACCGAAAAGCTATTGTGGAGGAAGGGAAGAACATCGGAATGTTAGGTCTGTGAACCAGTGAGTGTGAACCCATTGCAGCTTGCAGAGACAAAGGGTGAGTTGGCTTTGAAGTTACACACAACACACGGTAGAGACAGAGGGGAAGTGACACTCCTTTGCAGACTAAGAGCGGTGGTGGTGGTGACAACACTGTTTCTGGTGGAGTTCAGAGTGCCCACGGATGCAGAAAGAGGCTGGGAGAAAGTCAAGACTTGGTTAACTGTAAAACAGAACAATAGAAAAGCTTAGGTTGGAAATGACCTCAAAGCCCACCCAGTCCCAACCCTGTGCTGTGGGAAGGGCTGCCTCCACCAAATCAGGCTGCCCAGAGCCCCATCCACCTGGCCTGAAGCGCCTCCAGGGATGGGGCACCCAATGCATGTGCTCAGGATGGAATATGGGTTTGCAGACAGATGAGAAAGGAGTGAAAGTTCAGCATCAAAGTTAATGCAGCAGAACAATGGGAGAAGACAAAGGATATGTTGGATTATGAAAATGTGATAAGGTTCTGAGGCTTCTGAGGGGCTCTCCCCAGGAGAGCATCAGAGTTGTTAGGATGAGGAAAGCTCCAATAAAGCCAATATTTACTCTGATCGTGGCAGGCTGAAAAGGTTGCCGGAGATTAATCATAGAGATATTGAAACGTAAGTAAGTGTTCAGTGACTTAAGTCCACTGGACTTATTGAAATGTGAGTTCAGATTCCTAATCACGGGAACTCTGCTAGCTTGCAGAGAGGCAAAGAGCAATGAGAGCAGGCTATTAAAAAGCAGACTGCCAAACATGGAGCTCTGTAGCTCAGTGACCAGAGCCACAAGGAACTTGGCAGAGGGGGAGCAGGCTGTCCTCACAGCCCTGGGGCATGGCCAGAAAAGGGAGGGCCTCCAACACCCCCAGGGTAACAGAGGGGTGAGGCTGTGCAGGTGCATTGGGTGGAACCACTCTGCAAAGGCAGCAAACGCCCTGGTGGGCAGGTGGGGAAATGTTGGGAGAAAAGCAATGAACAGGGAGTTAAACATGCGAGAAAGACCCAATGAAATTCTACATGCTGACAGTGCTTTACTTTTGTATAGACAGCAGAATGAACTACTGTGCTTGCTTCAGATCACTGGCTGCCACTCAGGGAGGCACAAAGTGACAGAGGTGACACCTGCTGCAGAGTGGACCTCAGGCTGATAAGCTCTGATGGACTTAAGCAAGAAAATGTGGTCATCCTCAAATAATTACGCCTTTCCTCGTGTAGGGATGCAAAGGCAGGCCTGGAACAGGCAAGAGAGGGATGACCATAGAAATTTGAGAACATGGGCTCGAGGCTGAAATGCTGCCTCTGTGCATTGCTGCACCATGTGTGAGCCCAGGACAGTTCTTTAGGTGCGGGTGCCATGTGCAGCTACTTGCCCCAGCACCTGTGCTGATCAGGGGAGCCAGGACAAGGGGGAACGGTTTTAAGTTGAAAGAGGGAAGATTTAGGTTGGATGTTAGGGGGAAGTTCTTTACCAGGAGAGTGGTGAGGTGCTGGAATGGGCTGCCCAGAGAGGTTGTGGATGTCCCGTCCC